>WMED01026999.1:0-10710 GCA_019650415.1 Pipa parva | reverse complement strand
TTGAGTATTATCTGACAGAATTGCAGGGGTGCCAATACTTTTGGCCAGCACTGTATATTCAGATATGCTCAGTGGTGCTTAAAGTTTATTAAGGGCAATTGTAATAATTGCTTTTGGTAAGGATTTACTTTTTTTGCAATTTCCCATTTAATTGAATTGAACATTGTTGATGTTTACTAGTATGTTATGATGCCTGATTAACCTGCCTGATTAACCCCCCTCCCCCCCCCCAAAGGGGGTTATTCAGTGTTGAATTCTCAAACAGTAGATTCCCCTAGCAAATCCGCGACCGTGACAATTTTTCATAGTAAATTCGCAACTGAGACAATATTCTCATTGTAAAACTGAGACTGCAACAGTAGCAGTCTATTGCGAGTGTTTTTAGCTGGCGAATTCACACCTATATGCAACAATTCAGACTTCAGTGAATAACCCCCCAGTGTTTCATTGCTCAAAGTACAAACCTTTGTTGCCAACAGCCATTTTTGGTATCTTTTCAGGCAATGGAAGAGTATGTGGTTTGCTGTATCCTTTTTTCCCTGCTGCATAAAAATACTCCCAACAGTCTGCACTGGATCACCTATTCACTTTTTTTTTGCACTGCTTTGAGAAAATTGCTACTGTTTTATTTACAGTAAAGCAATAACATGTCTCTCACAAAGCAGGAATTAGTTGTTTGCATTGGAGTTTTTAAGCAAATGAGTACTCTGGGACAGGGCATTGGAAGGTGTTATTGAAAGAAATGCATGTGTGAAACTGCAAAGTCTGCTATTACCTTTAGGACGATGACAGGCAAGGTGTTTTAATGCCAGCAAAATGCAGATACACCACATCCCATTGTTTTCATTGTAACCTGTGTCAAAAACATCTCCTTGTGTTATGCAGAAGCAATGAACACTACAAAATGAGGTTTAATAAAGTCCCAAGGGCGCTAAGGAGAAAAGATGCTTGACTTATGAACTTTTCTTGAATGTCTTTCAAAATTGTCCTGTGGTGTTTGAGTACACATACATTTTACCAGTAGCTCATTCAATTAAATGTTATCATTAATTTAACAAAATTATCCTGCACAATGATGTATATTATTGTGCATTTTAATGCCCCGCAGTATAATTAGTAGTTTTGTTAGTTGTGTATTTTATACACAATTGCAACACAATTGTAAGGCTTAGTCTAGGTTCACACTATCATATTATGTGTAGCACATAATATGCTAGTGGGGAAAAAAAAAAAAAGGTTTTGGCGTATTTTTTATTGTACTTACCAGTGACAGTGTGAACGCTCCCTCAGCGTTCACGGCTCTTCTTATCTGGTCGCATTCTGTGTGCGGCGTATATACGCCAGCCAAAATGTGACACCCAGTGTTGCGGACACTGTGTATGCGCGTCATACGCTAGTGTGTCCGGAACTAGGCAAGTACATAGTCTTTCATTGAGCCGTTTTTTTTTTTTTCTCACCAGCGTATTATGTATTATGTGCTGCACATTATACGCTAGTGTGAACCGATCCTTACAATTCCCAAAAATAGCAGACCTCTTAATTGGGCAGGCTGATAAATGAAAAAGATGTTATTTAGCTTTATAAGCTGAAAGCATTGGCTTAACAATTAAGATTTTTGTTTCAGTTTTGTTTGTCCACTTGTGATCATGCACTTAAAAGGGAACTAAAGCTTATTAAAGGCTAGGGGTGATTCTTAAGAGGGAGGGGTAAAATTCTCACTGATAGGGTTTTAAGCTCCAGCACTGCCTCCTGCTCTCAATACCAAGCTATTCTCTTCTGTTCTGTGTATCATTGCAATCCTCTTCACTTCCTGCTTCCCAGAGGATTTTCAGTAAATTAAAGTGCACCCGTCACCTGAAAATGACATTGTTTAGTCTTGCATAGCATGCTGGACTAATCAACTTTGTCATTTAAATGTATTAAAAAATTCTTACCTTTTAAAAGGTATCCCATGGTGAATCTGCCTTTCAGCCCGTATTTCTGCTAGCAACCTAGCAGAAAGTCTGGTTGAGGAGACTGTACTATGAAGCAGGCTTACTTGATTGACAAGCCGGCTTCATGATGCGATCGCGCACCTCTAGGCTGGGCAGACTCAAAGCACATATGTGGGGGATGGTGCACAGTGTGGGGGATGATGCTGTGTAACCTGATAATGCAAGTGCACGTGCACATGAGATTTGGAGACGGGAGGAGATTCTGCTTGTTAGGGGGCGTTCCTGTAGTGTTTGAGTGACAGGTCAGGCAGAAGATGGCAGCTTCTATGTTTTCTAATCAGGCTGAAAATGAAGTAAGTGTATTTTCAATATGCAAACCTTTTTTTGGTTCCTAATTTCTTGATTTACTTTATAAAGTCACATACTTTATAAAATATGTAATAATCCTGAGCGGACAGGTGCACTTTAAATAAGTGCAGAAACATAATTCTGGTGTAAAACAGCTAGACATAATGAGCTTTTGTTGTACTTTAATACCTAGATTTTAAAATTATGTTCTGTCTAATAAAAACATGCCATTGGTACAGAGATACTAGTTTAGCCTGACCAGTTCACTCTGTGGGCTAATTTGTAATATTTGATGTTAAGTGCCATATCAATCGACATATGTTTGTGTGCAAATGTTTAGTCCTGTTGAGTTGGTCAGACTGATTTGCATCAAACCCAGTAGTGCAAAAAACTGAAAAAAGAAAGATTTAGCAAAAAAAACTTTGTTTGCATAGGTTGTGACAGAAACACGAATGAAATTGCGGAACACACCTCAGCTGAAGTTTTTTGAGGATGAAGATGAAAGTGAAGATACACACTCCGTCTTTGTAGGACCAGTTGAGAAGTAAGCAGTGCTTTTTGTTACATTTAGCTGTGAATAATTTCATTATGTTTCTAATCAACTAATAATTGTCTTGAATTCATGAATGTTATTTCTTTGTCTGTTATCTTTACTTATAGCAGACATATTGTTAAATAGATCTCGGTCCCAGTTCCATTGATTTCTATGGGGCTTTAGATAATACATATTCGGGAAGTGTGCCCAAAAGCCTAATTTATAAAAAAAATTATATCGCTAGATATCTTAATTTCTAGACATAATTTAGAAGTTTTAGAAGCACATATTGAATATAAATTAACTGTAAATATACAGTATTTGAGGCATATTCTTTTTAATTGTAATTGTCCTTTTAAAAGATCAGAAATACTAAAAAAATAAATTCCCATTTAGTTAGGCATTTGAAGTTCAATTCATGAATTGTATTGCTTTCTGCCTGCTCTTATCTACTGATTGCAGCTATGTTGTTAGGCTGGGGTCACACTGGCAGTTCTGTAGCTGAGCAGTTTTTAATTAGGTGCATTAATGTTCTTGGTGCAAAACAAAATAGCCTGTGTAGATTATCACTCAGGAAACAATAGAAACTATTTATTTTTCCAGCTTGGCTACAAAACAACTAGTGTGCCCCTAGCTTTAAAAAGCCCCTAGCCTAGCCCCATTGTTACCCATAGTGCTATAGATAAAATATATACAGGAAGCGTGCCCTGAAGCCTTCTTTTTAAAACTAAATATCCTACTTTATAGACACAATTTAGCATTTGTTGAAGCTCAGATTGAATGTATAATAACTATAAATGCATTTAAAGACATTTTTATTTTTTACTGTTACAGTTCTTTTAAATGAATATATATAATCAGTACACTTGTTTAGCAATTCATAGCTATGATAATGTATGTGAAACAATGTAAAATCTGATGCACTACACTTCATTGAATATTAAAAAATAAAGCAGTTATGGTCAATTTCATTACTCAGTCTTGGGCTTTACACAGCAGTCTACACACGCAAATACTTCTGCACAGGTATTTGGCAGACACTTAACTGAGATCTGGCTTGCCATCTGCCTAACTGCTCAGAGAAGAAACGAACCAAACACACTAGACCAGTGGTGGGGAACCTTTTCAGGACCGATTGACATCATCGCGCTTGCGTCGGCGAAGGAGCGCTCCTTCAGTGTAGGCCATGGATCCGACTTGAAAACTGTCCATCTGTTACGCAATTAATCTATGGACATAGCAGTGCCATGCCTGTTTATGTGAATTCTAACATAGAATTAAATGGGTGCTTTAGTAACATGTTTTATTGTCTTTTATTTTATAAACATAACCACCATTCTAGTGAATTAACAAAAGGTGCTTTGCATTTGACTTTACTGTGAAATAACAATTACATTGATTGTCTCCCTTTTTAAATTTAAGATTGATTGTTTATCCGCCTCCTCCAGCTAAAGGAGGGATCTCAGTGACTAATGAGGATCTACATTGTCTTAATGAAGGGGAATTTTTAAATGATGTGATAATTGATTTCTACTTAAAGTAAGTTTAGTTTGCATCTTAATATTCTTATTTGACTCTGCTTTGAATATTTAAAAATATTCATTCAAATTAAAGTTAGCCTTGTGTTGCAGTTGTGGAGTGTGCATATATTAGCTATGCCAAATGCTCTAAAACATCACACATCCCCATCTGGATGAGCATAAACTGTAATATAATCTATAAAGGAGTTTGGAGCAATCTTCCACCATCATTCCTTTTATTGGTTCACAACATGTTTCCAGCCTACTCACAGCCCTTGGTCAAGTGAAAGCCATTAGTGCACAAATCACAACTTATAAAGCATTATCCACACCCAGTGGCACACCCCCATTTTATTATTTTAAAATTCAAGTTGGCAGTTTAAATGTATAAATGGGTAAAACTCAAAATGTTTTTGCTCTAAATAAAGAAACTGGCAAAAGTGTAAATGACACATAATAACCTTTTTTAACAGTTATTACATTTTGCATGTGGATTTTAACATGCAGACCCCATTAGAAATCTAGAGCATGAAGCCATATGTGAATGAAGCACCCTCTTTAATTTGGCAATGGCAACAGTGTAAGTAAAGGTTTGCTCCTCTTTAAACCTTGCCCACCCCGGCTCTGTCCATGCAATGTATTTTTTACACCATGTCCATGTTTGTGGAGGATATTTAGGGATTGTTTTCCCCAGCATCTAATTCCTGCTCTATAAACATTTACATAACGATATCCACAATTAAAATGGCTTCATCTACAAACTGTTTAAAATAAATCTTTCTGGAGTCTGTAAATTAAAATGCAAAGTCTGTTCCTGGGGGAAATTGACATACATTTCGAAATTCTCTTTCAGATCTCATAATCTAATAGGCTTGTTCTAAATGCTGTGTCTGATATTTTTTGAGAATGTGCAGCGCCTTGTACTTAATCAGACTCGCAATGTGGATTTACACAGTTCTGTTCACAAGTCATAAGTATGCTTACTTCTACAGTGGTTATGATCTATTAGCTTTAATATTGTCTGGAGTCCTTTTTATGAGTTAAATACAGGGGGTTATTCACTAAAGTCCGAATTGTTGCGTAAAAGTGCGAATTCGCCAGATAAAGACAGTCACGATAGGCTGCTACTGTCGCAGTCGTATCTTTATAATGAGAATATTGTCGCAGTCGTGACTTTATTATGGGAAAATTGTCACAATATTAGCATTAAAAAAAATTGTCACAACTTTACAATGGGGAAATTGTAGCAGATTTGCTATGGGAATGTGCTGTATGCGAATTCGACAGTCGAATTTGCACCTTAGTGAATAACCCCCACAATGTTTGTTCTTTGGCTTAAGGCAAAAAGCTAAGGATACATAATATTGTTAAATTGCATTTCCTGGTATGGATTTTTTATGGTTCCTTTTCTCCCAGGTATCTGGTGCTTGAAAAACTAAGAAAAGATGCAGAAAGAATCCATATTTTCAGTTCTTTCTTCTATAAAAGGCTTAATCAACGAGAGAGAAGAAACCTCCAAGATACTGCAAACCTAACGTAAGTTTTTTTTTTTGTAGCAAGGTGTTTGTCCTTAAGAGAA
Source organism: Pipa parva (assembly GCA_019650415.1). Classification (NCBI taxonomy): domain Eukaryota; kingdom Metazoa; phylum Chordata; class Amphibia; order Anura; family Pipidae; genus Pipa; species Pipa parva. Next base: position 4,794 of record WMED01026999.1, on the reverse strand, counting down.
CATATTCGTGCCTTGTATTATTCATTTGTGTAGCATCAACATCTACCATGCATAGATACATACAGTTTACAGATCATGATCTCATCAAGAAGATCGTTAATATTGAGCATTTTTCTTTTAGATTACAGCAAAGAAGACATGGAAGAGTAAAAACGTGGACTAGACATGTTGATATATTTCAGAAGGACTTCATATTTGTTCCGCTTAACGAAGCGTATGTAAAATCTTAAAATGTAAATCACACATTATTTGGCTTGCTCCATTCCTAAGATCTTTTTCAGCATATGCCTTCCATTTTAAGGGTCAAGAGGAAGATTAATTTGCGTGGGAAAAAAAAAACTGATGCTATTCAAGGGCAGCACCTTCCCTGTTACGTAACATACACCAATGTTTTGATTAGCAACACTAAATTAGAATTTACATTAATTAGTGGAAGTAAAGATGTTGACACTTTTTTAAGCTTTATATATCTATGTTTTACTTATTTGGAACATTGCATTGTTTTAGCAGAAACATAAGTTGCATTGACAAATTTTTCAAAGTAATATTCATTTTATTTTGTTCCTGCTTTATCCTGCTTCAAGTTTGCAACAGCTCAGACTATACTGGTGATTGTTGAGAGCATTTTTTAATCAAAGTACATAGCCACAAAGTCTGTTTCTGGTCTTGTCCATTGTCTTGTCTTGTCTTGTCTTTCACAGTCATCTTCTTGCTCAGTGTGATATCATTTCTGTATAGCTTCAAAATCATGTGTCTGTTAATGCAGAAACTTTTAATCCAGCCAATTTTTCACACGATAGCATTTACCTGTGTTTTTTTACTATAAAGCATGAGTAATCCTAATTAATGCTTCAGGAAATTGTCTGTGGATTTACAGTACACAAGACTGCTTAGAACTGCCAGTAATTTCTGTGCAGTTATACAGCACTGATGACTTGTTTTCATCATTTAAGATGATGTTTTATTTATTTATTTTTTTTACTTGCAGCGCTCATTGGTTTTTGGCTGTCATTTGTTTTCCTGGATTAGAAAAGCCCGAGTATTATCCCAATCCTTATTATCAAGCAGGAGTTTCGTCCCAGGCGTTCGTACAGGAGAGAGAAGGCAGCAGTGGCGCTCTTCCACAGAATACTTTAGAGACTTCTTTACAAAGTCCTTCTTCCAAGTCACCATTGAGGAAAACACCAAACAAAAAGCTTTCTCAAGCCTTAAGTGACTCAAATGCTGGGATGGATAAAAATGATTTACTTGGACTTAAGCGAAGTCACACCTTAGCCAGACACCAGTGTAGAAAAAGCGACCAAGGTTTCCAAGAAGCAGCTGTTTGTTCAGACTCTGACTCAAGCATTAATGATGTAAATGGGACAATTGAGTGTAAAACACCAGTAAAACCATCTGGTAAGTTCAGATTGCTTGGTTGGTGCAGTTAACATTGTAAGCCACATAGATCTACCCCTTGATGTATTAGGACTATATCATTTATATTAATTGTTAATCCTCCCTACATTTTTTTTTTTTTTATTTTAGTATGCACCCCTAAACAGCACTGTACTATTTTTTGTTACTGAAGTTATCTAGTTTTAAGTACTATCATTAAAGTGAGCATTTCTGTGACCTATTTATGATAGCTGTATCTCTCCTTTAAGTTATGAAAGGGTATATTTTATTTTTTGCTTACTGTGATTTGCCTAATCTATCTTTATCAGCATAGCACTCCTGTATTGCTTTGGGACTGAAACACAAGATAGCTTTAGGCCAGGTTCACACTGGCGTGTTTCTGTGATGCACATACATTTGCGCTTAAAAAAAAAAACGCGTCACAAATCTCTATGGTACTCACCTGTTCCGGGCTCACTAACAGAAAACGTGTGCACTTGCTGCGACACTCGACAAGCACATATACGTGACACAAAGGATGTAGCCAGATAGGAAGAGCCTCACACTGCGTTGGGTAAGAACAATACAAAAGTGCATATTGAATATACACCGGCCTGAATTTACCAGCGTATTTTGGAGATGCACTTTCCTAAACTATGATTGCGTATTTACACCAGTTTGAACCTAGCTTTAGAATAGAAAGATATTATCCCTTAGGCTAGGTTCACATGAGCCTATTTTGTGCTCAGCACATAATATGTTAGTGTGAAAAAAAAAATACGGCTCAATGAAAGCCAATGGTATTTACCTAGTCCCGGACATGCTAGCGTATGATGCGCATACACTGGGTCCGGAACTCTGTGTCGCATTTTGACCGGCATATTATACGCTGCGCCCAAAATGCGACCACATAGGAAGTGTTGTGAGTGCCGAGGGAGCATTCACACTGTCGCTGGTAAGTTCAAAAGAAAAATACACTTGGCATATTTTTCTTTTTTTTAGCATATTATGCGCTGAGCATAATACATTAGTGTGAACTTAGCCTCTTGCAGGCTATGGTACCTCTAAACAAACCATTGTTTTCCATGCAGTTTTGTTGAGCTTATTAGCAGAGTGCTCAAGATAAGAGACCTTGGCATAGTCTTTAGAAAAACTGTTTTAGGCTGGGATCACACGAGTGTATGATGCTCAGCACATCATACACTCATGTGAAAAAAAGAAAGAAAAATACGCCGAGCGTATTTTTCAATTGTACTGACCAACGGCGTTCACATCACTTCCTGTGTGTCACATTTTGGGCGCGGCGTATATACGCTGACCAAACTGCGACACACAGTGTTCCGGACCCAGCAAATGCACATCATATGTTGAGGTGTCCAAGACGAGGTAAGTATCGTCAGCTTTTATTAAGCCGTATTTTTTTTTTTTTTTTTTTTTTTACACAAGCGTATGATGAGTTGCGCATCATACACTCATGTGAATCCAACTTTAGGCCAGGTTCACACTGGTGTTTTGTGCGCATCTTTTAAAAAAGTGTTGTGAAAAAACGCCATCACATTAACACTGGTATATTTTCGTTACACATTTTAAATAAAAATAATAGCACTTATGCATCACTTTTCTTTCATGTGTGACCGCTATTGTCCAATCCCTATTGCTACTAATCCTGTTGCACTATTCACGCTACGTTTTATACGCTTGAAAAAGTGCAGCACGAAGCGTCCCAGCGCATGTTCCTCTCTGTGAAACAGTAGTGTGACATTGTACTCACAATAGTCATTACTTTCAAAGTATTTCCTGCATTTTTCCGTGACTTGATTTTTCTTTTCCCCCAACTATGCCCACCAATGCACCAGTGTGAACCTGGCCTGATAGAAACTGTGCATCTTTAGCTTACAAAATCATACAGTGCTGTTTATGGATGTGGCAGAAGTTAAAACTGCTGATTTTTAATAAGGAATTAATGCAGTGGGTGTGGTAATTGTTGAAAAGGTATACTAAATGTCCATGCAAATTAGGTACAAATGAATCACTGTGCTGACTTGGAGCCATGATGGCGTTAATCTGTAAACTAGTTATCAGGCATGCTTGTAAAGTTTTATTGTTACCTTCACTAATGAATGGGAAGAAAAAAAGAAAAATGCGCCCTGGCGACAGTGCGAACGCTCCCTAGGCGTTCACAGCATTTCCTGTGTGTCGCATTTTGAGTGCAACGTATATACACTGGCCAAAATGCGACACAGCGTTCCGGACACAGCGTCATACGCTCGTGTGTCTGGAACTATGTAAGTATAGTCAGTTTCTATGAAGCCGTATTTTTAAAGAAAAAATTTTTATGTGAGCGTATGATGCGCTGTGCATCATACGCTCGTGTGAACCCAGCCTAAGGGTTTTTCATTTTGTATGTAGTAAGGAGAGATTTCATATCTTTAATTCCTTTTTAATTCAGAGAGAACCTGCAAAATATTTCTTACTTATCTGTACTGCTGCTTTATTAGCTTTTTGTGTGAGAAGAAATTCTTCATATGTCTTTTTGTGCCTACAGATGGATTGCACAGAATACAAATAAGCTATAGAGATGGAGATGATAGTAAGAAGTCAGATGATGAATTTATAGATTTTTCAGATGATCAAGATAATATGGTAAGAGGTGTTTTGATACAATTAACATATTCATACACTGTACTTCAGTTTCTATGCACACACACATATATATTTACATTTCAATACAGAAGTTCTTACGCTTACATTAACTTTTGTTGTAATCTTTTTTTTGAATGTTAAACATTTGTCCAGTAAGTTCTGTGTTGTAGGTTTTTGACAGAAGTATTTGTCAGGCTCCAGAGACTTTACCTGAAGTGTGATTAGTTACCCATTATGGGCTGTAGCACAAAACATATACCTTACTAACCATTTTATCAGTTTGTTTAGTGTTTCTTAAACTCGTCGCTAGACGTCTCCAATAGCACATGTTTTGAGTTTTTCTACAATGCAGACAGATCATTAAAGAGAAATTTTGATAGCTCAATTTGTGATGCTGTGCAGTTATAAATAAAACATGCACCATTTGTGAGTCCTGCTCAAGAGTGAAAACTGATTTAGGAAACTATGAATTAGATTAATAAGCTACTTTCATATCTGTTTGCAAACTGCCAATCACCTTAAGTCTTCAGGGACCTTAAATCCACTGAGCCAATTTCTAAGGCTAGGTTCACACGAGTGTATGATGCGCAGTGCATCATACACTAGTGTGAAGAAAAATACGCCGAGTGTATTTTTCTACTGTACTTACCAGCGATAGTGTGAACGCTCCCTTGGCGTTCACATTACTTTGTGTGTGTTGCATTTTGGGGCGCAGCGTACATATGCCAGCCAAAATGCGACCTACAGAGTTCCAGACCCAGCGTATGCGCATTA
>WMED01026998.1:0-10710 GCA_019650415.1 Pipa parva | reverse complement strand
CAAAATATCACCCCTTTCAGGCCCTAAACCCACCCATTTGGCTGCCAAATCATTTAGCCCCACCATGAGGCAAGTCAAATTGTTAAACCCCATCCCTGATCACTGAAATTGGAACTCTGGAGCATAGGCCCCCCCCCAAAATCTCCAGGTATGGATAGGGACTGGGTGTCACGAGAGAAAATGTATTCTCTTTTCCACAATGGAGTTGGCACTGGTTCATCCAAGGAGCAAAGTCTAAGGAGCCCCCCTGTCTTCACTCTTAACCCCTGCATGGGGATATAGCCTTTGTGGCAAGGATAATCCCAAGTCTTGGCCCTCAAGTTCATCCTCCATTGGTGGTAGCTGAACAGACTTCTGAATTAACATACAGGAACAAAGGAGAATCCCAAAGGCAGTGGACTGTCCCTTTAAGAACACAATGGGATCCGAGTAGGGAAAAAGGGACTATCCCTTTAATAGCAGGAATAAGCACAGCAGACTAGGAATCCAACACAGGGTGATATGAAAGGAGCAGAGAGTTGAAAACAGGACTAAAACAAGAAACATGCGTTAACTTTAGGAACCTTTATGGGCAAGAAGCTCAGGTAACAAGTGTCTGAACTACTGGCTATTTAAATCCCCCCACCCCCAGTGTTGCCTAGCAATGCCGTCCATCAATCCCGCACATGCTGATGGTCTCCCATTGCACAGAGCATTGAAGAGTAGAGGCAGTGAAGGAGTAGGGAACCGCTGGAGCACATCTCTTCACCCTGGGTATTGTGGCACAGAACCCCCCAAAAAAACAGGAACTCCTGTGCAGTTTCCAAGACACTTATGGTTTTGGGGGTTACTGGCCAAAGTGAGAAGTTTACTGTCGAATTCTGAAACCAGCGGACTTCCATAGCAAATCTGCAACAATTTCACATTGTAAAGTTGCGACCACAACAATAACCCCACAGTAAAGTTGCTACTGCGACAGTAGCCATCTATTGCGACCGTCTTTAGCTGGTGATTTCACTTTACGTAAAAATTTGAAGGGGATTATTCACTAAAGTCTGAATTTTTGCATATAGGTGCAAATTCGCCAGATAAAGACAGTCGCAATAGGCTGCTACTGTCGCAGTCGCATCTTTATAATGAGAATATTGTCGCAGTCGTGATTTTATGATGGAAAAATTGTCACAATCTTCACATTAAAAAACTGTCGCGACTTTACAATCGGGAAATTGCTATGGGAATTTGCTGTTTGTGAATTCGACAGTCGAATTCGCACCTTAGTGAATAACCCCCAATTTAACTTTAGCCAATATCCCCCTTAGTATGTTTGAATGTTGTGATAATGGGAGTAATGGGTCCCTTCACAATACGTATGTTTATAAGAAAGGGTGTCTCTCTGCATCATGGTTACAGCAAGTAATGCTGCTCATTTAGGATTGAAACATTTTGTTCAGAGCATGACTGTTTATGTGTCATTTGCTTTATCGACTTATTTAAACAGGGTCATTGCCTGACCTGTCCCGCTGACCCTCATTCCTTCCCAGTAAATATTACAAGCATTTTTTTATTCCAGCTGTGACAGAAACCAGAAAGTGGAGCCGAAGCCTAGAAAGCAAGAAAATAAAAAAAGAAATCTGATGCGCTTAGATTTCCTGGTATCACTTCCTGAATTCCCGCGGAGGAGAAGTATCAGTAAAGTTTAATGAATGTTTCAAATATACGTCTATGCTGTCTGTGGGTGAAATGTATCAAGTGGCCTAATCACAACGGTGAAAAACTAGGGGAAATTTATAAAAACTGTAGATGTTTTCTACCGGTATATCGATATACCTTGTCAAATACATTTTATTCGGCACTACATAAATTCATGGAAATCTAAAATGCAGAGAAAAGTAAAAAAAAAAAAGGCGATAACACAGCGAAAAATGGTGAAACATTTCAAATTGTGGCAATTAAGTCTAAATTACCTTAATAAATTCCTCCAATGTTATAAATTTTTTGGGGCATATTTACTGAGACCATTTCGAAACATATTGATTTCACCCCATCTCGCTGCCAATTTATACTTCCCTGTACTTTTCGATTCCCCTGATTTTTAAAGGATCAATAAAAACGTTTCCCCTATCAAAAAAAAAAAAATCATTATCGATAAATATCGATCCATTAACAGGGACACACTTTGCAGTGTTTTCTCCGAGGGGTTTTTTGATATCCTTTATCAATGGGGAAAATATTTTGGACTTTGGTTAGGTGGCAGGACCAATTCCGCAGAGAATAGTGAGGTTACACCAGCCTCTAGAATTATTTTAGTCAATAAAATTTATTTTTGAACAGTTTAGGCTGTTTCCTCCAACGTTTACTAGACTTTAGTAAATGTACCCTATGCGTGCCTTTAATTGTCCTATAAAAAGAGTTAAACACCTTCCATTGTACATTTTATAGAACAAGACATGAACGGGCCTCCAGATAGGGGGTTATTTACTAAAGTGAGAATTCGACTGTCAGATTCTCAAACAGCAGATTCCCATAGCAAATCCGCAACAATATTCCCTTTATTAAAGTCCCGACTGCGACAATATTCCCTTTGTAAAGTCCCGACTGCGACAATATTCCCTTTGTAAAGTCCCAACTGTGACAATATTCCCATAACGAAGTTGTGACGGCAACAGTAGCAGTCTATTGCGACTGTCTTTATCTAGTAAATTCACACTTTTATGCAACAATTTGGACTTTAGTCAATAACTCCATTATGTGCAGATGACATATTTTAATAAACACGATGAAAGGGTGAATAAGCCTTACTACTGCGCTACTGGAATCAGTTAACTACGAATAACAGTCTTATCCGTGGTCTCATCGGAGGATCCAGCAGTTTTTATTTTTGTCATTTACAGATCTTTAACAAATGCCAAAATCAACTGTCATGAGATGAGAGTAAAACAAGTAATGATGTCTGAAAACTTGTCCTAAAATCTTTATAGACTTTACAGAAAAAAAGTCAGCTGTTTCTGGCAGAGAAGAAAAAATAATTCCTTTTGTAAAATAACAAACGTTGCAAAGAAAATACAAGATAAATAAGAATATCCAAAACAATGCAGACGTACATATTTATTTCTTTTTTGGTTTTTATGACTTTCATTGAAGTGCTCAGCAAAGCCATGGAGAGCTACTGAGCAGTTAAAGAGTAGGCAATGCTCCCTGGGAAATATATGTAAATAAGCCGATCTAAAAGGAAAGGAATTATTTAAAAATGCTGCCATGTTTAACACTGTGAGGCCTGTGAATGGTACCTTAGCCCACTGAGTTTTTACAGTGTCAAACATGCTCTAGAACCCTTCCTCTAAATCAGACCTGGGTGAACTATGTTCCGCAGGCCGCATCCTGTCCTCCAGACTCCTAAGACCAGCAAGATGTAAAAAAGGGGGAGTGGCCAACCACCGTAGGCATCAGAACGCTAGACACGCCCCCCAGCCCTCTGAAGCCATCTGGACCATTCATGCAGCCCGATGTCAAAAATAATTGCCCACCCCGGCTCTAAACATATCTGTTATAGACTTCCTGGTCCTCGTCAGTAGGGGGCATTTAATATCCCGCTTGATACACTATTGTTCTTTATTTTTCATGAAATCAAACCAGAGCATAGAAAAACTTCACAAATCTTTTGTTACATAGGGAATATAGCTATACAGTAAAATAATAATAAAAAAAAAATTATATTAAAAAAAAAATCACATAGTCCCATTGTTCCGGTTCTTTATTTTGACTGTCTTGGTTTTGCCCACCCCCCTCCAGTAATGCTCCGGGTAGTCCTAATGTCCCCTGGGACGGATTCTGAAGAAAATGTAGTGTTCCTTCCCTAGTAAATAGCACCACTGTATCAATGGTACTAATGTACTGATAGTATGTTGCCCCATCTCTGCATATCAGTCGCATGCTTCACTGCATCTGGGAAAAATATTTTTAGGGTATTTTGATAAATAATCCTGCTATCATTATATACATACTGTATATAATAATAGCCGTCACTGAACTGAAATAAAGGGTTTTTGTATAGATACAGGGGTTGTCATATGTCTATTTGTCAGGGGCATATGTAAGCAAGCAAGATGGACGACTGCTTGATAATCTAAACAGAGTAGAATGATGGGAAAAATCTTGGGGCACCAGCAGGGGGCAGTGGGGAATGCCGTCTTGAAGTAGGGGCCTGATAAATAACAGGCAATAGCAGTACAAGGGCAGTGAATAAAAAAATATAATATGTGGGTAAATAGCAAAGTAAAGCAGAGCTAAAAATGTAGAATTCAGTAAAAAAATTGTGGTTCTTTTCATTTTTGACAGTGCGATTATACTTATGATTTATTATTTATCATGTAAGGAAATGGAAAAAAAATCAAATAATATGGGGCTGGGCCATACAAATGGAGAAATGCCCTTTTCCCCTTTCCATACATACATGTGCCAAAAAATGGTAACTGAGAGATTAATAGAAGCTGAACATTTAATTCCCCATTCGATACTATGTATCCAAACACATGGGAAATGCTGTAGAAGTTATGCATTATGGGAGAATTAATCACATCATTCTGTCTGGGATAAAAAAAAAATCAAAATGTAGGAGTTTCAGCTGTTGGAGCAGTGTCAAAAGTTAGAAAAATAGTCAATAAGTCTACATGAAAGGTACGTCGCAAATAAAAAACCCATAAAGGGAGAATGAGTAATAGGGATTGCTTCTGTACAGGCACAGATCTCATTCATCATTAGTACTACGACTGGGATGCTGCTGTATTCAGTTAAGGAATGAGTCAGCGAAACGCAATTTGCAAAAAACATGTATTGATTTTTAAGCAAACTACCATCAATTTTTCTGATTTGGCAAATTTTATAACACTTTGACAAACTACGCCTGATGTGTATTTACACTTGGGACATATTTAATATCAAATTGATTTTCGTTTTGAAATTGAATAGTGAACTGTATTTTTTTTTTTTTTACCTATTTCGACCTCTGCTGCTATATACTATGCCCCTTTGTAGGTTTCAGTCACCAATAATGATATTGCTGATAATTTCACTAATGATTTTATCCTTACGTTTAATAAAGTAGGTGTTTGATTTGTCCAGTCAATTACAGCTACATTGCATTTCACCACTGGGTGGTGTTATTCATTCTTTATTTTCTGAGGGCGCTGAGTGTGATTTTATTTCCAAAGATCTGTTTGTTAAAATGGCGTATAAAACAATATTGATATACATATGGATATCGATATCGAAAAATTAACTTTTACATTTAAATTTACAGTTAAATCCATCATCGCTGTATAGCGTTAAATGATATCAATAAATTTACTGCATACTTCGCCAAGATAAAATAAAAATCACAACTTGATAAATGGCTACCGCTAGCGAAATGACCCAAATGACCCAAATCCCCCAAAGTAAAGGCGATAATAAGGTTTCCAACTTTAGTAAATATGGCCCGCTTTTGTCCCTTTAAAACAAATCTGTGGCCGTTAGTTCATTAGTCAATACTGTGGATTGACTTTTTTGCATAAGCACATTTTTCCATATATTATTCTGGAGACAATTTTAAACTTCAGAGTAAATGAATACAAATGAATAAATTAATACAAATTACATATACTTTCTATATGATAAATACTTATAGATATATCTAATCTTGATCATAACTGTAATGGGGTTTTGTGTGCCTTTAAATGTATAGACCGTGTTCAGCAGTTCTAATTGACAATAATACATAAATCATTTTTAGTCAACATTATTTACTTGTTTTTCAGTGGTTTTCAATTTATGCTCTCTTCATTAGATATCCCTCCCCACAATCTTTATTTCTTTAGCAGATCAGTTTGGCACTTCAACTCAATGACTTGAAAATAAAATCAGAAAGGGGCAGTGGGTGGTAACGATTTGCGATTGCACACCTGCAAGTTTCTGATTGGTTATTTAGAATTCCCTGGCTGAAGATTTTAAACTGAACTACTAAAGAGGAAGTCGTTGAGAGAGAAAGAGCCTCATTGACTAAAGTGTAAATAGCCGTGTAGAGCTATGAATTCTCATCTATTCTTCACTTCCCCATGTTCTCTTATTGAGCAAAGTCTGTGACATGACAAATATGCGTCCAATTTAAGCGACTATGTGAGTTGTGAACGTATGGAGCTCTTGACATCATTATTCTTGCGTGTGCTTCTTCTATTGACTAACTGGAGGAGTAGTGTGAATGCAATTAGGTGAACTCCTCTGAATTCACCTCTTTGACTTTGCCACTTCAGACTGGTGAATTGGTGGGTTGATGTCAGGGCTCCAATGTGGCATAAGGCAACTACTCATTCAAAAGTGACAATGGTGACTGTGACTAAATGACAACATGAACTAGTGACAAGGTGACATAGAAATAGATAGAATATTCACAGAATACAGTTAGTGGGATAAAATACTGGCATCACTGCCCGCCACACTACGCATCCAACAGCGTTTCCCACTGTCTACCTGTTTGGCAAGTGTATTCTCCATGTAGTCAATCCTGAGAAGTGAATTTGTGTCTATTTTGACAATATAACTTGAATTGTAGTGAGAGGTATTCGACAGGTGAATTCAGACTTTAGTCAAATGGGGGTTATTCACTAAGGTGAGAATTCGACTGTCGAATTCGCAAACAGCGGATTCCCATAGCAAATCCACTACAATTTCTCCATTATAAAGTCGCGACAATTTTTTTAATGTTAAGATTGCGACAGTTTTCCAATAATAAAGTTGCGACTGCGACAATATTCTCATTATAAGACGCGACTGCGACAGTAGCAGCCTAAGATCTGGCGAATTCGCACCTATACGCAACAGTTCGGACTTTAGTGAATAACCCTCAAAGAGCTTCTGTAAAATGATATAAGCAAATAAAATTTATTGCTAAAGCATTTACCATTAACAATCAGACAGGGAAGTAACTGGTGACTAAACTGTCCCTTTAATTAAGGTCAACATTAAAAAAAACAAAAAAACAAAAATAGTTCCAGCTATGTCAGGAGGTTTTAATTGACCTTGTTTTTACAAGCTGAGAGTTGATCTAATAAAAACATGGAGTATGTTGCTGGTTTTACATTCTAAAGATTCCAAGGAAAGAAGAACTTGAAAGAACACAGTTGTTAAAGGAAAAAATGGCGTTCACGTCAAAATAATAATTCTAATACCATATATCCCCCATGGATTCCTTATCTTGGGATGACAATATACACAATTACCCATCTACCTGGCTAGCTGCGAACCATTATGAGTCTTTCTGCCTATCTTCTAAAGTCATGAAGAGTCCTATAAGATCTAGACCTTCTTCTCAGACTGGATCCTGTTTCTAATTATGCTGCAGTCAGATTTTCCATGCGCTGCAAGGACCCTGTGATCTCTTGGGCAGGGACTTATAAAACCTTAGCAAGCAGGAGGACATTACATCATATCATGAACTAAAATGGGATCTGGGTTCAGTTCCACCCTGGTCTTCATCTGTATGGACAGTCCAATGTTCTCCAATGCTTTGGTGGTTTAGAGAAACTGTGGAAGCAGAAAAAAAAGGGAAGGAGTAGAGAAAACTTCCCCTAGTGTGACACAATAGCAATAATGTTGAATTTCACCCCGCATGTGTAAAACATGAGCGATGAGTGAAAACAGAGTGAACCAAAATCTGTTTATTGGACCATATAATGTCATTGAGGAAGTCAAAAAGGTGACCTAGCGCTTAGCCCTCTCTTTGTGCTTACACTCACCAGAACTGAATGAATGGATGGTAAAATGAGCACAATTTGTCATGAAGAGGCAATGTTACAGCTCTTAAAGTCATCAATGGGGTATAACAACGACAGCCCTCCTTTAATCAGCTCACAATTCCACCCTGGACTTCATCTGCATGGAGTTTGTATGTTCTGGGTTTCCTCCGGGCACTCCGGTTTCCTCCCACAATCCAAAAACATTAATCTGTGTGTGGGTGACAAAATACCGAAAACTAGATTGTAAGCTCCATGGGGCAGGGACTGAAGTGAATGATGAATCTCTGTAAATTACTGCGTAAAATAGTAGCGCTATATAAGAGCGAACACATAATAATAATAATAAATGTTATTCACAAACAATCCTCAAAAAATGCAGAAAGAAATAAAAGAAGTTCTCCACGCGTTTCGCTGAAATTGGATTCAGCTTCCACAGGAGGATTCGGCCCGAATTCTGAAATCCAACATGTGTATAAGTGTGAATTTGCCAGCTAAAGACAGTCGCAATAGACTGTTCCTGTCTTTATAATGAGAATATTGTCGCAGTTGCGACTTTACTATGGAAAATTGTCGCAGCTGTTACTTTAAAATTTGTTGCGGTCGCTATTTTAAAAGTCACAATTTGGAAGCGGTCTGTGACACGCGTGCCGCAATTTTATATGGCCCCCAAGCCAAAAAAGGTTGGGTATCACTGGTTTATGCAATCGTGAAGTTCTAAAGCTGTGCAATGCAGAAGAGAGATATCACTTTGTGTACTGTTCTGTTAAATAAAGTTTCTTTTGTTTTTATAAGCACCATCGTAACAACCTTTATAATCACATAGTGGATATTAATAAAAGTCAAAAAATGTAATGCTAGTGAAACAGCACTGTAGATAGCAATAATATATAGACATCCCCAATAAAGCCAGTTACGACCAATTTTTTTATTAAAAAAAGTGTTCCCTTGCTTTAGGCTGGTGAATACCCCTTATTCCCCAAGAAGATGGTCAGATTAGTTTACCCATTAAAAAAATGGCATTTTCATTCTGATATGGAACACAGCATTTCTGCAGTGTGGCAGTTTTAACAGATCAATATTTATCGATATCGATCATTTTCGATAGCGTCAATTTTATTTCAACCCTCAACCAGTTGAATAGAAAAATGCAGTCCATTTAGTAAGTGTGGTCCTCACTTGAAATCAATAGTTAGCCTACTAGCAACAGTAGGGGTAAGCAGAGATGAGTCTACACTAGTTTTTTCGGTAAGTTTAGCCAAAAGCATAAAATCCTTAGTAATCCTGCGGTTGTGGATATCAGTTTGTTCTCATAGGTCATTCATTAAAGGCCGAATTCGCCTTGCATAGCGACTCCGCGTCTGTTTGCGTCAATATGATTAGGAAGTCGCAAATTCACCTCTTCTTATTCATGAAGCAGCGGACAGCGTCAGATGCCATCGCATGCGTTGTGCAGCGTAGTCAGTCGCACAATAGTAGGATGAGAAGTCATACGGTGACGTCAGTCTCATTATATCCCACTAACTGTATATAAGTGAAAAATACTTATTTTTATATGTCATCTTGTGCCTAGTTAATGTTTAATAGTAGGCTAATTTAGTCACAATTGCCATTGTCACTTTTGAATGAATTATTGCCTTATGCAACACTGGAGCCCTGCCATCAAACCCCTCAATTTGCCACTCTTTTGTGGTGAAGGAAAACAGGTGAATTCAGAGCAGTACACCCTGCAGAATCCGCCCCTTCGACAGACTTCATCGCATGGTGAAAAAGCCTAATTACCTGCATGCAGATGCAAATTGATGCGAAGGGCTCCATAAGTCCGCAACTGGTGTAAGCGTCAAAATTGGTCGCAAATTTGTCACATCACGGAGATTGTTAAATAATCAGAATTGGAGAAGTCACGAAAGGATGCGAATTCCAGCATTTACGCAACTGTCCGAACTTTGATGAATAACCCCCTTAGTTATTTAAATATAACAGACATTAAACAAACTGTTTTTCGGTTTCTTTGGATGCTATATGGAGTAGTGCCCAACAAATGTTCTCGATATCTGTCACAGCTGGTATAAATAAAATCAAGTGCTCTACAAAACAGAGATCTTTCCAGAAACACAAAATAAAATATTTGACACATTTTAACATGACCCTGGCTACAGAAACCCAACATTTAATAGCAAATAAAGCAAGATGAGCCATCTTGTCTTCCTAACATTACTGCCATAAAGAAAATATGCAAACCAATCTGTTGTCCATGACACAGGCAATAAATGCATAGCTGTTCTCTAAGGGGGTTATTGGTGTACAGAATGTAGAGGCACTGACAGAGCTACCAGAGGTAGTAATGGGCTGGTGAGGCTGGTGCTAGTTACACAGACTTTACTATTATGTATGTATGTATGCATGTATTTTATTTATAATGCCCCACACATGTATGCAGCACTGTACAATCCAGCAATACAAAAATAATACAGGCATGGGAAAAAGTGTTATTGCACAATACAAGTGAATAAAATAGAAGCATAATATCACAAGGACACATCACTTTAAGTGCCAGGTTGTAATTGACACAAGAAGATGGAGGTCCCTGGCCCACAGAGCTTACAATCTAAATATTAGCATGTATTATTATGTATTAGTAGTATGTATATTAGTATGCAGAATACACAGGAACATCCAGTAGGGCAGGGTACAGAAATAGTATTGGACTGGCCCAGTCGCAGTCAAAATATGTATCCCTTACATAAGTGTGCGCAGGCCATTTCATTAGGGTGTGCCCCAAATAAATACTTTTTAAAGGTAAAGATTTTCCCTGCCCCCCTCCTTGCTGTCCCCTTCCTTGCTGATTTCCTTCCCCTGCTGCCCCCTCCATGCTGCTTTCCTTCCCCTGTTGTTAAAGGTGCCTGCACTGCAGAGCCGGCGTTAGGGGGGGGCAAAGTGGGCAACTGCCCAGGGCCCCCGCACAATG
>WMED01026997.1:0-10710 GCA_019650415.1 Pipa parva | reverse complement strand
AAGAATTTCATGATTGCACTCTTTCAAATTATTCTAATTCGTTGACCAGCACTTGTATATGGTAGGATCAGAACAATTATAGGTTTGTATTTAACATAATATTACTGATATAAATGTCCTATTATTTTTGTATCAAAAAAAGTACTTTAATTGAGCTGGAATGTGCACATAACTTTGGCTTCTGATATTTTTTTCAAATTTCAAACGAACACTGTCAAGTTATTAAATCCTAATATAAACATAATAACTTGGTCATGTAAAGATTAAAGCCTTTAGAATAGGCTTTATTTCCAAGTATTTCTATTTATACCCATGTATGTCTATTCCACAGATGCACATGTTTACCAAATCACTTCAGAATGTGCTGGATTGACTGATGAATTGTGTTTAGTCACCTGTAAGTTGAATTTTCCATCTGCCATAAAGCAGAGCACAGGACCAAGATTCCAACCTACAATGAGCTAAAAGAACTCAATACAACCCCCACACTGCATAAAATTATATTCAAAGAAACTGAATAAAAATTGTTGAAATTTATGTTAAACAAATATAATGAAAGAAAGGGAAACCTACATTTTATACAGACTTCATGGTATATAATTTATATACACACACATTTTATTCTTTATTAATAGAACTGAATGGTGCTGCCAAAATATATACCGACAAAACATACTGTCCATATATTAAATACTTTTTTTTTTGAAGATCTAGTTTTGACAAGAAAATATAACTTAGCCCAGCAGAATGCTTTATTTTTACCCCCCAGCACCAGATATTAGCTAAAAATAACACTATCTAAAGGGACATTATGTTGAATAAATATGTATATTTGCACAATAGATATGTTGTATGCAGGTCACTTCCATATCAAACACCATGTTGAAATTTTGCATGATAATCCCAACAAAGCATTTTACAAATTTTCATAACAATATCCACAAGGGGACCTATTTTATTGCCTTTAATGGAGACTTTTACATTTGACCCAGGCAGAGAAATAAATAAAAAATACACATATAAAGCCTCCCCTTAGCTGCAATGGTGCAATGAGGTTTTGTTTCTATTCATAAAGGAGACCACTAATTGTCCTATTTGATACACCAACAAAAGTAAGCATACACAGTTGTATTATTATTCTGTAAAATAATATAGCTAAAAACTTTAGTGCCACCAGATAATATGCCAGTGGTATGTGAACAGCAAATTGTGGAACAAACTATATTGTATATAGAACCGTATACAATCAGGATCATTGATTTTAGCCACCTCTTATATCCAAATTTAATAACAATAGGTAGAACCCCATGCCTGGAAGGAAGAAAAATAAGTTGCTATCAACTTTTAACACTATTAAAGAAGATTTTCTCATTGGACTTTTGAGTATGTTATAGATGAATTGTTTAACTTTTTGTACGTAATGTGTCTTTGATACAAATAAATGGTCTTCTGGAGGCTGAGCTTCAATAACCGAGCAAACGGGCACTCAGTTAAAGGGATAGTATCAACAGAAAAACAGTTTTTGCTTGTGCCTTAAACTAATGTAAACTGTTGATTAATGTGGATTAGCAATGAAAAACATGGTTTGCTTGAATTTTAAAAAATGTTTAGAAGGTTTTTGTGCCTGTATGAGACAAGCTTCTTCTTGCCAATACAGCAATCCATCTAAATTTAAGATATTTTTAATAGGTTATTTTTGTAACAGAAAGACGCAGTCCCATAGTTATTGCTATAAAGAAACTATTATATTCATCAGTGCAGCACGCTGAGCTTACGAGCACAGTGCATGAGGTAAATGACCTGTGCATTGGTAAATTTAAAAGACAATTGTACAATAACTACATATCTTTGCTTGCACAAAAAATAGCACATTTATGTTTTTTATTTGACAAAAAAAAAATTGGATTGTTTAAAAATAAAACATATGCTGATGTTGATATTCCTTTAACATACCCTCCAAGTGTTGGGACAGGGGGAAGTGGGCGGTGCACTGGTTATATAATAACATGACCAGTGCACAGCCAATCAGAAATTAGTATGCACAGCACCAGTGGTGAATGGCACTGTTCCCTTGAGGAGGGATTCATTATAGGGACTGAACAGAAAAAAAAGAACTGTAAATTCTAAATAAAAATGTAAGATGTAAATGTAAAATAAAACAAAACCGTGTGTCAAAAAAATGTAAAAAAAAATATTAAAGCCAAAGGACCAGTTGCAAATTGTATCATATAATGCGATGAACTACAGCATACTAAAATGAATTCCAATGGTGAATAATCCCCTTTATCTTTTCAAACACTACTGGTATGTAAAGACAAAACATTTAATCTTGAAGTGTTTGCTTATAATGTAAACCTTACTTAGTAACAGAAGATATTTTTATTTATTTTTCCTTTAATGTAAAAGAAAAGACGTAACATGAAACACACATTTTTCATAAAACCCGTTTGACTCAGTTGTAACTGTTTGCTGTTTTTTCCACATGTTTTCAAAAGAAAGACCAACCGCCAATCATTGTGTTTGTATAAAAGATATTTACTTCAATTATCACACCTAGGGTGCTAGTGAATAATAATAATACATTGTGTGAGATTCATACAGTGATATTGCTTCTCCATATCATATAGGGACCGTTGTACAGTGCTGAGAACAAACATTATTATGGCTACCCAAACAAAGACAAAACAATGCCTTTCTGCTGACGGAACTTCAATTCCCATTCTCGTCAGCCATAAAAACTTGTACTATGTGTTTGAACAAATACCAAGAAAGAAAAGGCTACAAAAATAGGAATCACAGCAACACAACATGGGCTTCTCAAAGCTACATGTACAAAAATGACACTTTCTTTTTTTTTTTTTTTTTGTTTTTTTTTTTTTTTTGGTCAGTTGGGATTTTGTGAGGATTTTTTTAAAATCTGTGATTGTGAATAACAAGCTTTATAAACATCTAAGACTTAATGCAATAGAGCAAAAATATAAAATACTGCTAAAAAAAAAAAAAAAAAAAAAAAAAAAAAAAAAAAAAAAAAAAAAAAAAAATTAGACACCACAATAAACTGGACTGGGGAGATTGAGCTTATTCATAAAATTTCTCAGGAAAACAAGAGGAGGAAAATAAAGAGTACATCACTTCTGAGTTCATCTTGTGCTGTGTTAGTAGTCAGGGCATTAAAAAGCTGCACCCATTTTAATGGCAAGTAGTTATTGCACATATAATAATTGTTAATTTTATACTAAATAAACAGGGGCATGAAGAAATGTATCCCATTCCCCCAATCAGTCTAACCATGAATTTAGACACATCATTAAACATTTGCTCTTCTACAGGGTGCTTTACCTCACTGATACAAATATCCCAGAATGCCAGTTGTTGCAGTGTATACAGATGAAGACCCACTATAGCAAATCTAATTTTTTTCTTTTTTTAAAGAGAGATTATCAACAGAATGTGAACTCTGTTTTCTGGAAGTAGCATTTCAGATCTACATAAAAATTACCAGTCCAACAACAACAACAGTTAAGAGCCTCTTTTCTGTAAACTGAACATATATGATTTTCAAATTGGGAGCACTTTTGTTTTATCTTTAAGTGGATTTTAACCCTGCCAATAAATTCAAAAGCATTAATTGTACAAATGGACTGAACATGAAGTATGGAAGTATGTTGTACTTATGTGCTAGAGTTTAATTTGCCCTTACTTTACACGCTGTACATTATAATGAAAAACTAGTTAACAGTGTGCACACAATATCCCTTCTCGGCTTATATGCACTTTTAAACTTAAGTGGGAGCAAAAGCATTGCCCAGAAATAACAGTTGGCAAGTGGGATTTTAGAATTTAGAATGTTAGAAAATTATCTGGGGCAATGTTACATATCGTTGTATTATGTTTACAGTGCCCAGCCTGTGAAGTAAATTATATACCTCTTATGTATATTGGGAAAACATATTGGGGGGAGGGATAATTGTGTGCAGAAGTAGTTATGGGTATTTTAAGGAAAATAAATTATCCTGGCTAGAGTTTTATTTCTTGATAGTGACCTGTAATCCTGATTTAAAAGGGAACATCAACTCAAACTATATGAGATATTTGGTAGCATGTACAGTCTCAGCAGATACTTCAATGCTATGGCAAAAAAAAAAATATAACCCATTCATGTAACTGTTGAAATGGAACCCAATGCAAACCTTGTGAAATCTCCTACTCTAGGAAGTAACAAGTGCGATTTGCAATTAACTGACAAACAAAATATTCAGATTTTCCTGTGTATAGATCACAGGTTCCACAATTTATCATATTCCTGATACCTGCATTGAAGCCAGTCCTAAATGTGTAAATATCCTCAAATGAACGCTGTGGAAAACAAATTCTTCTTTTTAAATTAAATCATAATCTACTACTCAATGATAAAGGCTCTAGGAGGCATTAAGCAAGCAAAAGAAAATAATTTAATCTTAAAAAGAAAACAAAAAAAAAAACGTAGTTATTATATTACATATTTAAAGGTATGTTCAATATATACAAATCATTCCTTGCTTATTAACTGTACAGAACACTATGATATTTTCTCAGTGAAAAATCGGTATCTGCTGAATACGTGAATCCAAACATAATTTAGTCTCAGGGATGCCTAAATTGGTGCCAACATGCAGATAAAATTCATGCGCATTGGCATTGGGAATGCTACTGCATTTTCATAATTTTGGCATCACAAAAAACAAAACACGTGACTAGATTATGATACCCTATGCAACAGCTTGCCGATTTCATGACTTTCAGCTAGCTTTATTTAAATTGCATAGTGATGGATGGAATTCTAAGTGCATCTGAGATAATGGAACTACTTCCAACTAACATCTGAATATGATAGCAGTTACGCATCTAGTATTGTCTACCAGAATTGTGTGAAATCAGTTGAACTTGTGTTTATGGAAGTCCACAATCCTTGCTCACAGACTGCTTGGAAAAGTCTCAGTAAGTCAGCAGCACCGAGAGAAGGAATGCGTCAAAACTAAAAATATGAGAAACAACAAAAATAGTGAACTTAATTTGGTAGTGGGTTAAATAGAATTACTTATTACTCCCCTGTATAGAAAACAGACTTTCACACTACAAAATATTAGGCTACTGCAAGACTACAAATATTAACAACATCTGAAATAGTGTTTCTTAGAATAGAATAGCAAAGACTGTAGCTTGGACAGGCATAGAGTAAAATGTAGCGGAGGCCTAGGGTACATCCTAGAAAACAATGTGTTAAGGCACATTATGATATTGACTCCTTTTGCTGTTTTGGCATTGCTGTATTCCTGACATGAAATGCAATAGTACACTGATATGTTAGATTCGGTATATTGTGCATATTTATTAAATTGTGGTACCCTGTATCAGACATTCAGTTAAATCTTATAATGTGAAGCCTGCTGGTGTCACTGAACTAAAGTAGATCTGGTCATCACATTTCTGAACAGTAGAAAATATACAGAAATAGATGCTTAAAGGCAGAGAATAGAGCAGGGAAGAATGTTATGTATGGATAGGAAATTTTGTGCAAATGAAATAATTTTTTTATTTGTAAGTATAACAGAATATGATTGAACAAAATATAAGGAACAAACTGCCTGGTTATATCAGGGTTTTGGTGTAAAGTAAGGTTTCTTCTGCACAATCTTAATAGATTAGTGGTTCAGGATTCCTTGCTGTAACCACTACAGTATAATCATATGTGTGCTAACATTAATTACTCACACAAGACATCTAATGTGACATCCAGCAGTTACAATACATTGTTTTGAGAGTTCTTATTCCATTTCTCACTGCATTTAAGCTGGAACTGCTGGATGTCATATTGAACAGCTCGCGTAATTAATGTGAGTGCATGTTTCTAATTTCTTTGATTTGTTATAATCTCAAGAACTTCACTTAAAAAAAGCCAAGTAATAAAAGCAAATATGGAAATAATTTATTAATCCAATTAGAATGGTATCTTTAAAAGGAGGTCCTGGGACTAGGTAGAGGAAAAAAAAAAAAAAAAAGTGGTCCATATAATAGATCTCTGGCACTGTCATTAGAAGAGCATCAGCCCCATAGCATTTACAAAGACTACAAGTGTTAGAGATCAGAGGAAGCTTATATGTCTATTATACATAGAGCTCATGTGTTTTTCCACTAAGCTCTTTGGGAGCTGGGTGGTAAGTGCTGAAGAGATAACAATGTTTTAATGGCAGAAATTCAGGCAAGCTCTAGCAAATCAAAAGGTTTGTTTCACACATAGCTCCCTGATTAGCACTGTAACTGGACATAATAAATCCCCCTCCTTTATTTCTTAAGTCTAATGATTCATGAATCATTACAAATGTCTTGAAATATACGGTGTTTTTATTTTAAGAATGTAACTTAATTTTCTGAATAAGTGATATCATCCCAAACACTTCTCGCATTAAGGGGGTAATTCAGGAAAGATTGAAGTACCCTTGCGAAGCTTCTCATCACTTCACCAAGTCAGGTACGTGCTCACTGGTCTCCTGCACTCGGAGATCAGAGAACGCTTTAAAATTACTTCGGCCCAGCGAGCACTCGATGCGCCTCGCCAAAGTAACTTTAAAGCGTTCTCTGATCTCTGCTTGCAGGAGACCAGTGAGCGCGTACCCGACTTGGCGAAGTGATGAGAAGCTTCACAAGGGTACTTTGATCTTTCCTGAATTACCCCCTAAATGGTCATATTTCATTTTGAATCCATAAACTGCACTATACTGGAATATAATGTTGGGGCCTCACCAGCAATTTGGATTACTATACTATAACAATGCATACCATAAGTCCTATTACTTTGCATAGCATATTGTGTTGGGCAGCTGCAGTATGGCACTCTTTGGTCTGAAGTGCTTAGAAAACAGCATCTGCTCTAGGCTACAACACTATAGGTGTTTATAATAATAGCCACTGCTTAGCAAAAAAAAAAAAAAAACAACAAAAAAAAACAGGGCACATTGTTTAGTAAACTTATTTTTGATGACTGTTTTCTTTTAAACCAGTGATGCCCAACCTACTGCCCATGACGCGGTGCTATCTGGCCCAACCTACAGCCCGCTGGCCATATCCGGACCCGCGGCCCGAATTCAGAAATCCGAAATGTGTATAAGTGTGAATTCGCCAGCTAAAGACAGTCACAATAGACTGTTACTGTCACAGTCACGTCTTTATAATGAGAATATTGTCACAGTCGTGGTTTTACTATGGAAAATTGTCGCAGCTGTTACTTTAAAATTTGTCGTGGTTGCGATTTTAAAGTCGCGACTTTGAAGTGGCCCATGACACGGATGTCGCAATTTTATATGGCCCCAAAAAAAGGTTGGGCTCACTGCTATAAGCCAAGATATATAGTTTTTCTTTTAAACAGGATATCACAGTTGGTAAAATCTTATTTTCTGAGTATAGTGGATTTGTTTCCCTGCAAGTCTTTTTTTATACATTCTAGCCAAACTAAACAATTTTACAGCTTTTTTCAAAGGGATACAATCTTTAAAATAGAAACAATTTTGTGTGTCTGAAAACATCTAACGTTTAGCAATGCAGATTGGTAGAGAAACAAAAGATTTAATTACAGTACATTTTAAAAGGTTATAATCACTTATTATATTTGTACACTATATATCTTACTAGCACACACCATCTTTTGTCATGGTATTGTATTGAATTTGACAAGCAAAATCCAATTAAAATGAAGCTTTCATACACGGGGGTTGGCTATTTAGCAAACAAAAATAACAGCAACTCACCCATTATCATTCCTGTCAGCACCAACACAACTGCATTTTAGCGATTTTGTTGCCATTACTGCTTTTGATTATGGCTGATTTTACAAAACAGGCATAAGGTGAAACGGCCTAAGCAAGCAAGTATTGCATTAAAAGCAGTGACAAGGGCAAGATATTATTATTGCTGTTTGATAAATAACTGCCATAGTATAAGGGACTTGTGGAGGAGGTGTGAAACATACATGTTTATTTAGCCCCAGAATTCCTGTTGGACAGTCCTGTGGTATCATGTATGTATTTTTTTCTTTTGAAAACAATATAATGAATTGCTTTATGATGGAGTTTAAGTGCTCTGTGAAATATTTCACCTGCCACTTAATCTATGGATTATTCTTAAATTTTTTTTCTCAAATTACAACAACCTGCATAGCTCAGGATTAATCACCACAGGAGATCAAATAATAATCCAATGTAGAGGGTAAAAAACTGTGGTAGCGTCAATGTCGTTTTTCAAACTGGGTAAATGAAAATTAATGTAGGGAAATGGATTTTATTAGAAGAAACAATCACTTTAAAATTAGCTGGTCAATGGAATCAATTTCAGCTTTAGGTTAAACATATCATTTTGCCAAGACATGTTGTATGAAGATGATATACTTGGCCATTTTCTATTACGGAAATGTTCCCCCTCAGTCAGACATATTCTGTTGATGTGACAAAGGAAAAATACTTTAAGATTTTGGGAGCCTGTGAAGATATTCAAACTTTAAAGAGAGATGTTGTTTAATGCAATGCAATTCTCCAAAAGCCCAGTTACATTCCTAAATGACCCTTCTAGCTTATTAATCTCTGTGAACCTTGGCCCTGAGAAACTTGCCAACTAACCTTACAGCTGCTTGGGCCTTAATCCTCAAAACACAGGAAATCTTAAATGCCTCCAGCTGCGGAACAGTAAAATTCATGAATAGTCTAGTAACAGTAGAAGCAGCTAGTTCTTATGCTATTTACTCAATAAATCCACAGATTTTTAAAGACTACTTTGGTTAAAAAACAAACACTTTTTCTTGACTTGACAGATAAAAGAACTGATGTTCCTACACTTTTTCTTTATATATTTAACAATTCACCGTTTCCCCCTGATTTTTATGTTGTTAAATTGTGCCAATATTGTATCAGCAATCTATTTTAATCTAAAAAAAAAAAAAAAAAGAACACTCTAGCTTCTCTTCATTAGTAGATAAAGGCTACCCCTATGGATTTATTGTGCCTGAATTTAAAGTTATTGCAAAGCAAAATAAGCATAGAGGCACTCTTTTAACTAGGGTCTATTAAATACTTTTCCACTAGTTCTCCTTAGTTTGAGGACCAGTATGGCAGCCCCCCATTTATAATGGTACATTAAATGGAGTTGTGCAATTGTACAAATGTATCTATGCATAATAACATAAGCATATGTTTTAATAAGCATTTATGGGAAATACATAAAGAGAAAACCAATTTTTAAACCATAATTTTTACATTTAATGTAAAAAATGAATGAGTACTGTTAGTAAATGTTTAAAAATAAAAAAAATTTTGTAAAAAATAGCAGTGTTTCCCTTTTCTGGGTATAGTACTCAGGGACATATAGACTAAATATAGTCTGTATTAAGGGGGTTTTGAGATGGTCTCCCTTGGCTACCATTTGCAATATTTTTAATTGTTTCTGCTGACCACTCCCACAGTGACTCCAGGGCACCTCCAGGCATGGCTATACTTCATCTCCAACCTGGTATATTTATGGTGCTAGGGGGGGTTTGAGGGGATCAAGATTATATGACAGGAAAAAGAGCAAATACAATTAAATATAATTTGGGAAGAATTTTTTCAATTATAAAAGGATAATTGGCTCTTGACTGATTGTTTTTTTTTTAATTTCCTCTGGATCAACATTGCAGGAAAATAAGTTGAACTGGATGGACTTATGTCTTTTTTCAGCCTTATAAACTATGTTACTATGTTATTTAAATTACTGTAAAACAATTGTTATATAGCTAAGAACAGTCCTGTAACAGGAACATCACAATATAATCATCTTTGACTATTTCAGGTATTTCACCAATAAATAAAAAGTCATAGAACATTTAAAAGAAATATCTTTCAGATTTAGGATAATTGCTGTTGATATGACCGTTTCTGATTAGTTTTTTCTTGCACAGAAATCTAGTATCCCAGCCATAAAAGCATGATAGAACTGTTATGATACAAACAGAAAAAAATGTAGAAATTGGAAAAACATATGTAGCCTGTCATAGTGCCATGTAACACAGTAGACAACACGGAGCTTGGAGCAGTGCAGTCATTGTGCTATTTAGAAATGAAACTGATGTAAATATTATTTTTGTAATAACAGAAAGTACAATTATACTGCAGATAAACTCAAAAGAAAATAGGCTTCACCGAAGAAACATAAACTAGTATTTATCATTATAGCTTTAGTTCAGTTAATATGAGACAAATTAACTTTTATTCTGATGAGTATTAAGGTATTAAGTTCCTTAACATAGTCAAGGAAATAATTACTGGTGCAGATCCAATCCAAACTGGATAGTATATATATATATATATATATGTATATATATATATATATATATACACACACACACATATATATATATATATATACACATATATATACATACATATATATATATATACATATATACATATATATATATACATATATATACATATATATATATACATACATATATATATACATATATACATATATATATATACATATATATACATATATATATATACATATATATACATATATATATACATACATACATATATATATATACATATATATATACATATACATATATACATATATATATACATATACATATATATATACATATACATATATATATATACACATATACATATATATACATATATA
>WMED01026996.1:0-10710 GCA_019650415.1 Pipa parva | reverse complement strand
CTGAACTGGATGGACTTGTGTCTTTTTCAGCCTTATAAACTATGTTACTATGTTACTATCATTGCAAATAACATACTAGCTCAAAACAATTACAGAAGGCATAATTAAAAACTTTCAAACTATTCATAATAATGAATATTATATGAATAATCATTTCCTGGTGCTGCGACAATTCTTATCAAGTAGGACAATTGTGCAACAACTGACATTTAGGGGGTAATTCAGGAAAGTCTGAACTTACCTAGCGATCCTTCGATTTACTTTGCAGAGACTGGTACGCGCTTCCTGCTCTCCTGCATGCAGAGATCAGCAAACGCTTTAAAGGTACTTTGCCTCTCCTCGAGACCACTCGAGTTGCCTGGCGAGACTGGAATACCGTTAAAGCGTTCGATTAAGAGAGTTTATAATGATATCAATTCTTTTATGTGAACCATGATAATCCACATAAAACTTTAAATAGTATACAAGTGGTGTTTATGAGGAGAGACTGAGGAGCTTATTCATAAAAGGCTGAATAGTCACGTAAAGATGTGAATTTACATTTATTCGCCTCTTCCTCCATATTTGAGTATTCAGCAAACTCTGCAACACCAATTTTACAGCTTAAGACAGTTGCAGCTTACTGAGCACTTCTTACTGAGCACAACTTTATGGGGGTTATTGATCAAAGTGAGAATTCGACTGTCAAAATGAATTCTCATCACTTCAGGTTGTATTGCTCTGATTCTCTACTCCTTATTGACTAAACAGAAGATTCCCATAGCAAATTCACAACTGCATCAGTAGCAGTCTATTGTGTAGTGTGCAACTGTTGTTAGCTGGCAAATTCACCACAACTCAAAGTTTTCTGAATACCAGAATATGGGGAAGTGGCAAATTCACACCTTTACATGCCAAATTGAACTTTAGTCATTAACCCCCCTATGTGTCTGTACACAGATATTCACCTATTCATCAAGCACTGGAGTCTGTCACAGTAGTGAATTCGACAAGACGTATGTATATATATTTGTATATTTTAATTTATAAAGCACACAAGGTTATGCAGTGCTATACAATCCAGTAATAATACAGACAGGGTAAAGTGCGGAACAAAGAACAAGTGAAGTAAAATACAAGCATATAATCAAGAAAATACATCACTCTAAGTGCCAGGTCATGACTGAAACAAGAGGATAGAGGTCCCTGTCCCTGAGGGGGAGGGTATTGTGTTGTATTTGCCAGATTGAAGTGGTGAATTAGGGAGCTGATGACAAGGCTCCTACTGTCTGTCTGACTTCACCACACTATGTAAGAGGTGGTTTTTGATGCAGTCACATCTTCACTTTGGAAGTCCTCTGTTTAATAAATAAAGGAGTTGAGAATCAGAGTGCAGCAACCTGAAATGATAAGAATTCACTTCGACAATTGAATTTTCACTTTGATGAAGCTAACAAACACATATTTACTGGACATTTTCTTTGCAGATTTCCACTGTTATTGCTTCAAACTCTAAATTTAAACACACAAGATCTATGCTTTGTGTGGTGGCATCATACCTGAAAAAACTCTTCATAGAGATTCTGCATAAAGCCTGTATTAGACCTGTATTAGATTATATTGTCCTTTGCTGCCAAAGGAAACAGTAACCGTTTTCTTTTCATTTCTAAATATCTCATATTTAATATGGTTTTCTGTACAGAGTGTCGTGATTCTTATTTTCTGAACCAAAATCATTATTTACAATGATATAGTCAACCTGGTGGGAAAAAAAATAATTCATTTTGAAGCCAAAGGGGTTTGAGCAAGGACTATAACTTCTGTATTATGTGCACAAAATGGCAAAACCATTGATGTTTTGCAAACAGGGCGATGAATAAAAACAAATTCATTCCACAGATATCAGATTCTTTCATCATTCCCAGCTCTGGAATTTGAGCACCTCAATGTGTTCTACTGAAGGACTGTATAATTCATATTTTGCAAATACTCAATGAAAATATACAGGATTTAGAGAGATGTACTGAGACAGTGGAAACAGCTATAATCATCCATAATCTTATGCTTGAGCAGACATTATGGAAGAGGGATTGAGTCACTGGAGCAACTAGAAAATATTTAAATCCATCTGAAATATTTTGCTGGAATCTCATTACACTGAACAGTAGAAACCATACTGGAAAGAAATATGAACACAAATGTTCTGTTAAAATACAGTAATGGAATAACCTCCGAATAGCTTAAAGCACACTGGTTTAGCATAAGGAGGCTGTTTTCTGGTTTTCAGAACAAGTCTCTTGGCTACAATTTCTCTTTTAATGTCATCCCTTATGTATGGAGGCAGTTTCTAGATAAAATCTCACTAAAGGAAAAACAGATGATATCTGTTTTATTGAAGGTTGTGATCCATCAGTAAAGACAGTGCTGCATCAGAAATATGACACCTTACTCCGAGGAAAGCTGCTGTCAAAGCCCTTCATCAGGCAGGAACCTTTTTCTAGCATTTTCTCATGAGTGACAATGGCTCACGGGTCCATGCTATGCAAATTGGAAATGTGATTGTTCTTCCTGATATTTCTACTTCACTGATCTGCCCTGTTTTGAGCCTGGATGACAGCTCCTCAGCCAAGCCTTAGGTTGTGACACTGAAATAAAAACTGTTTACAAACAATGGAAGTCCCTGAAAACCCCCCCCCCCCACACCAACCCCCCCTTACCCCACCAAAAAAAAACAAACAAAAAAAACTTCCTTTATCATTCATTTGTTTAAAGGGAGAAAATCCTTAACACCTGCTCTGTATCATAAACAACATATCTATCATTATTATTGTTATTATGTGTAAAGTATATTCCAGGGATTACCTTCAGTAAACAAATCTAAAGATTTAATTTGCAGTTTTTTATTTTGTGATAAACAGTTGCCATACTGTTAAGAAAGTTAATATTTATTATAGCCTGTCTAGCTCTGACTGGAAAATGTACTCTGAAATTGTTGTGCAAAGTAAAGATTATTAGTACTCTCTAAATCTCTACCACTCTCTAAAAAGCAAATTGTACTAATACCAGATCATTTAGATATGTGCAACGCTAGAGTTATGGTATGTACTAAACCCACCATAGCAACATCTCACATACCCAGGCTAACACACACCTCAGGGGGCAGAACTCGCTTACATGTTGGAGTGGTACATTTAGTGAATCAACAGAAGAACTGGGCACCAGTGGTTCTTGCTTTTTAACACAAACACACATTGATTTAACAAAAGAAATGGCAGGTCTTGCATAGACTTGCAGTCAGTGCATCATAAACTTCACTTTTACAATGGATATGTACATAAATACATAGTTATCCACAACTGACACCACAGCTGACATCACAGACAATCTGAACATGAGCCTTAGTGTCGGACCCCTTTGGTAGCTCTCTTCACTGGATGGACCTCTCAGGGATTCCTTCCTCACTTCAAAGGTAATCCCTGGTCCCTAAGCCTACCACACACAGTCCCTAAGCTGGAATCACCACCAGGCCTCTAACACCACTGCTAGTCCTGTTGGGGTCTCAGGCTACCTAGCTGGACAACCTCTCCTCATACTCTTGCCTTCTGAGGTGAGCTAAAGATAGAAACTGATCTGACTTGATTCCCTGGTGGAATCATCTCCAGGTTCCCCACCAGGAGGGTAGACATCCTGCTGATGCAGCACCATGCAGTGGAAAGATAAGGCCCATGTCTACAACAGTTTATATTAGCTAGGATGAGACCTAATTGGTTACACTATCACTGGGCAGAGTATAGCAGCTCCCCTTGTGGAAACTGCACACATAACAAGTGCCATATTAACATGTGTCACTATAGGGGCCTCTACGCACAAAATTAGATTCTATAAAATATGAAATAGTAGAAATGGTGAACATTGAACATTCCCAAAACTCAAAGTTCACCCGGGCTATACATGTTACAGGTATTTTACTATTTTCCAGTTATAATATCAATAGACTATTTACTGTATAACAATTGTACATGTAAAGCTAGGGATAAATAAATCCCCATTTATTGACCACCCCAAACTACCACTAGCTGCCTGAAATGCACTGGCTACTGACTTCTAATCCAAGTTTTTTCAAGCTGAAAAAATCTCAATGATTTGTCTTCCTTGACAGGGATGTAATCTAAGGCGATATACTATACTTATACTACAGTTGGGTATGGTTTGGTCTCTTTTAAGGAAACCTGATGTTGCTTTTTTTTTGTATAACCATCCTGGCAAACTGTTACACAACAAAATAATAAATATAAACTCCTTGCGCAAGTTAATAAAACAACTCACCTCCTCTTTACTAACGAGATAACAAATACCAGATTTCTCCTTGTGTTTATCAGCCATCATATTAGAAAACCTAGCAATTTGACAACCCGTTCTGTTGAAATAACATGGCTGCTTTGAGACCGCGTATCCATTTCCATAAAATTAAATTTCTCTTCCTAATATTGTAGTTGGGACCAGTGACTCAAATAAACCAGATGTTGCAGTAATTGAAACTGTAATAACTAGTAATGAAATGTTTATCTGTCCTGAGGAGTTTATGCAGAGACCATAGATTTATCTCGTTTAACAATAAAAAGAAATTACCACTTAGTTGGGAATTTAATTTGATCTGATTGCGCAAGCTTCTGGGTATGCACATAGTGGAAAATAGGAGAGAAACACAAAGCAGCAGGGTTCTGCTTAAGCAAACTCCGAACAAAGATTTGTGTTCTGCATGGATGGTGACTTGTTGGTTTCACTTTTGGCAAAATTAGTTAAGTAAAGGTCAGTGCATCTTAACAAGTTGTCAATTAGAGTTGTCCTTTTTAACGTTTTTTGCTTCATGACTTCCCTTGGGTCTCACCTAACTTATGAACAGTCACGTTACAGTATTAAAATAAAGTAAAACTATGTGGTTCTTCTACCTTATGATACCTTATATTAGCATGAAGGGTTAATGAGTAGATTGGCCACAAATTCCCTTGATATGAACACGACCACTGAGGTTAACACACACAGACAACACATAGGTAATCTGTATTATCTTCCGCTTGTACCCCCAATGAGTATTTTTACAGGCACTGGTTTCTGGGCTATGGTAACCTCAGCTTGTGAAGTCCAGGAACAGATAAAAAGCAATTACTTGAATTCACATGGGGAAATTGTTAATTCAGACATCGCAGTGATGCAGTGCAATGTTTCAGTAATGGTATTCTTCTTCCCTAGGAGCACGGGAGGAAAGGGGACACAATCCCCACATTGTTGTGCTTTGTCTAGCTCTGACTGGAAAATGTACTCTGAAATTGTTGTGCAAAGTAAAGATTATTAGCACTCTCTAAGGGGGTTATTCAGGAAGCTCTGAAGTGAGGCGCGTAGTGTTCGCCTCACTTTGGAAAAACTGACATGCGCATGCTGATGTCCTACACATGGACATCAGCATGCGCATTTAAGGGATTCCCCTCTTGGCGAGAGCACTCGAGTCTCCTCGCCGGGAGGGGAGTCCCTTTAATGCGCATGCTGATGTCCGCGTGCAGGACATCAGCATGCGCATGTCAGTTTTTCCGAAGTGAGGCGAACACTACGCGCCTCACTTCGGAGCTTCCTGAATAACCCCCTAAATCTCTACCACTCTCTAAAAAGCAAATTGTACTATTACCAGATCATTTAGATATGCGCAACGCTATAGTTATGGTATGTACTAAACCCACCATAGCAACATCGCACATACCCAGGCTAACACACACCTCAGGGGGCAGAACTCGCTTACATGTTGGAGTGGTGCATTTAGTGAATCAACAGAAGAACTGGGCACCAGTGGTTCTTGCTTTTTAACACCCACACACATTTATTTAACAAAAAAAATGGCAGGAGTTAGATCTCTGGCTCTGGTTGTTTATAGAGAAAGACAGCAAGAACAGCTGTGTTAGAAAAAAGACTTGGTACTGGAAATGAGGCTATACTAGCCAATACAAATTATGTTATTCTATACTTACAGGCAGATAGACATGGTGCATTGCATGAACATAGAATCTAGGGAGGCAGACATAACATGGTCAGACAAAGGTCTAGTCACAGGAGATTAAGAAACTGGAAGTGTTTCAGTGGCACACTTGAAATGAGAAATCAGCGTTTTCTTTGGTGTTTTGCAGTGAAAACACAGAAAATGCATCTGGGCTTGAATTATGGCCAGAAGTGTGTCAGAATGCAACAAATTTGACACAGGTGTACAAAGTGATGCAGATATTGTTGTGAATGTGCAATTTGTTGCCATGACCTGAAAGCATGGCAGAACAACCACCTGCCCCACTGGGAAAACTGTTGCAGGCATGCAAAGGGATTACAGCAGTTGTGACAGTGGGGCCACCTAGGATATAGGATATTGGGCCCAGTAGCAACCACGCTGTGACCTGTTTTGTTGTGATGCCCTGATTGCCAGCTCCTGTGGAATCAAAACTCATCTTTGAACAAAAGTTTATTCTCAGCATAACCCCTGTCTGTGAAAATAAATGATATAAGCTAGTCACATATACTTTAAGTTCATGATTCTATCTTAAGAGATACAATCATTTCTAGTAATATAAAAACTGAAAATCATCATCTTTGTTACAAGAAGTCTAATTGTTTTTTTTTGTAGAAAGAAGAGATTGCTTGAAAGGTAATGATTTTAAGTTTTGTCACTTTTAAGACTCATATATATTATATATTATTCTTGTATAATTGGTTGATATAATCATTGCCAAAATGATTAAACACTGTTTTTGAATGGTTTGAGGGATTTAACCTTGAGCTTTCTGTTTGTTTCCATGTACTTTATCTCCTGCTTGATTCTCTGGTGTCACACTTTACTTCTGTTGTCAGCCACACTACAGTCATCTCCCCGCCCACTTCATATATTATAAATTATGCTTAATTACTGCCTGCTCAAGCTATTGTGTGTATTACAGACATTGTCTGAACTCTACCTGAACAGTTTTTTGCCTGCTTATGTAAGGGTGCCTTATGGTGATTTTACTCTTCTGCTTACAAAGCATCTCTTAACAGTATTGCAGCTGAATTTCCAGTCCAGTGGTCACTTATAGTAGGACAGTCAAAAATATCCATTAAAATAAGAAAGGATAAATAATTGGCACTCTTTCATTCCATCCTGTATCATTTTTCCACTTTATTGTATCCAATGGAGCTGCAAATCTTTTCTAAAGTAGTCTTCCTGATTTGAGTGCACCTGATTTGGTGCTGCATAGCTTACCAAAAGCTTCCCATTTATAAACATACTCCTCCCATAGGTTGAACCACGGGTAGGATCAAGGTCATAACCAAGAAGCCTATAAGAAGCCTATAAATGATAAGGTTTTGACGCTGTACCTTTACCATGGAATTTGTAAAGTTTTATATAGATACAATATACTTTGATGATCTTGTGTCTTTTTTCAACATTGATAATATTTATGTAACTATGACTATCATAGGAGATTTCAGACTAATTGGATTTCTAGATTACCTGGATTTTAGTGTATATGTAACTATGTCAAGATGTCTCCTTGACATCTTAAAGAAAGACTCTTTGAAATTGAAAACATTTGTAGAAAACTGTAGCTGAATAAATATACACCATCATTTCCTTGTATATTCAGTTACAGTATTTATTCTTCTTATACTATTGTCACAAAAGGTCTTCAAAGAAGTTGAGAAACTAAGTCTTTACTCTAGGTTAAATTGTTACTTTGGTACAAATCTGGGATAATGCTATAGACATACTAAAACATTTGGCTTGTGGTAGAAACCTTGCAATTTGCAAACTGTTACAGTGTAATTTCTTCTCTTTGTTCATGTGCTTTTGTTGACAAGGGAAAACTATCTTTCATTTAATGAGATCCTACACAAGTGTCATAACAACTAACTAGCATATTGTACATTCTCTCTTTCTGCTATGTCTGATTGTCTACAAAAACAATAACCGTTAGCCTACTCATTTGAAAATCTTCCCAGCTGTCACTGATAGAGTTTTCCTAGTGCTGAATATTCTTATTACTTGTCGAGACTTATCATAAACACTAACATTGTTCTGTTGTACACGAAACTTTGGCTTCCCACAGAAAGCTATATTTGTTAATAAAAGAATATTTAGATGATAAGAATGAATGTGAGATATACTACATGACTGTAGTTCAAATAATATTTGGTTATTTACTCTTCAAAGAGAAAGATCAAGTTTCTCATGGAGGCAATAGTGACTTTCACTTCCATTGTTTATATCTCATTTGAAACATAAACTGTTCTATGCAGAGGCTGACAAATATCTCTTGCTAATATTAGACATTATTTCTTATTTAGCTCAGTCATTTTGAACCAAATTAAGATTTTGAAAAGGTGACTAAGGCATAAAAGAAAAAGAAAATGATTCTTATTTTATAGCCTAAAAAAAAAATCTGTCTACATGTTCAGTTAAACTGTGTTTCATTGTGTTATTCATTCATTTATAGCCCAACCTTTGAATGTATACCTGAATAAATAGATGCATAAGCTCACTTTCAGTTGCATGTTGAAACAATGGAATATGCTTCCACAAGAGCCATTGGAAATATAGAATTTGTCCAACTGACTTGCATTAAACAAAGAAGCGTTAAGAGAACCGCTGCAAAAGGATTCTGAACATAGTCAAGCCGATAGTTGTGGTGGGATATAGTAGCAGGCTTGTGATAATTATGTGTATTGAAGCAAGGCAGTAACATGTTCACACAGATCTGGTTAAAGGAGACAATGCCACCAGAAGTATCATTTTCTAGATTAATCACTACATGTTGGCGGTATATGGATATAAGGTATATATAAGAAAGGGGAAAAATCATCATTTTGTAGGTTTTGGTCATTAGATTTTTTCAGTTGAATCGTATATATATTACACAACTTGTTTGGAGAATCATTTAAGTTTCTAACTATTCCTAGCAATGGTTTGAGGTTCTTTAGATTAAAATGTCACTGGAATATTTGGAATTATTATCACAACTCCAGGTACCCTGACTTAAGTCTATTTGAAATACAGTAGACCTGACTGCACTGAATTGAATAGAAAAAACTTTATTACCTGACCGACCTCACAAAATATTTTCTAGACAGAAAAAGTAAGTTAAATGTATTATCTGCAGCAAACAAAGCTATTTAAAATGGTACCACTGGTATTCTTCATAAAAAAAAAAAAATAATAATAAGAAAAAGAGAATTGACAGAATAAAATCTATGTTCTGTGACAATTGCTCCAGGCCAATTTCTGTTATACTTGGATGAAATTCAGCCAGATACCTTTAAAATGTTTCATCACATTCCATTTTTGGCAATTACTTTAATTTAAAAAGGGCCAAAATCTGGTGACAAGCTGTGTTTGGACTAAAAATCTTTCAGGCTAACAATAAGCTGATCCGATTACTTCATACGGGTTAGGAGCCTGTGGAAATAATGCGTAACTGAGGTTTAGCGTTGATTCTTACTTTTATCCTCTGTCAGAGCACAATGAGGTAAAGAACAGAAATCAGAAAGTGAGAGGGTGAAATACTCTAATAAATCATTTGAAATAAAGCTGACTTTAGGTGAAAATTTGTATGTAGGATACAAACTAGTGAAGGAAATGAGATCTGGGTCATGGCACAAAGCAGACAGCTTAAATAGATTTATATGAAATATTATTTCATAGAGAGTCACAGCCAATGGAACATCTGTTGCTTTGAATAAAGCGTTAAAATGCTTTCTATTTTTTTTTATTCTATGTTCCTTCCACTTCTTGGTGACTTTCATTCAAGTGGAATGAATAAAATAATGTAAATGTAGGGGGATGTAGGGTGTTTTCTCTTAATTGTGTCAGAATCTACTTCCATCTAGTGATTATTCCTGTGCAATGTCTTTTGAGAGAATATTATAGTGGATATGGGCTTGGAAACTTTACTATTAAGTAACTAAAGCGATATTAGTACATTCATGTGCAGCCCTTTGGGAGGGCAGCAGAGTTCAAAGTTGGAGTACTGAGCACAGATATGTTCCCTTGCGTTTTACTGCAGCTTCCTGGTGGATATTCAAGAATAATCCTGATCAGTTTCTAAATATAAGATGTCTTTTGAAGATAGGTAGTGAGGATTAGAATCCTTGCGTGTTAGTGTGGAGTAGTGAGACTAGGGTATTATAATATAAGTTGAGGCCCCAATGAGGAGTAATATGTTTGGAGGCAGAGGTGAAGACCCGTACCATTGGATAGGGCTGCAGAGTGGCATTTTATATCTCCAAGGAGAATCTGTAGCAATTGTTATCTAAACATATAATGTTTATGTACTATGATTAGGGCAAAGATAAGGATGATGTAAGTATATTATTGTTTAACAAATGCCAACAAATAACCACTAATAACTAGTTCTGTTGTATGTTTCTAGCAGTATTTACATATGCACTTTTTATTGGAATCTGTGATGGCTGCAGAAAAAATACTTTTATTCTGCCACCGATGTACATTAGAGAAGCTGATGAGTGTGAGCAGCAATCTCTGTACAAGCAATGGAAGATAGGGAACTCACTATACTCACTCCCCTAGCTTCACCAATTGTATATGGAACCCCAATGAGTTGGATGCAATGGATATGCTTTAGATGGTTTATTAACTGTTGCTTCAGCAATGAGTTATACAGCTTCCTTGAAAATGACAGAGTTGATTGGAATGATGTAAAGCTT
>WMED01026993.1:0-10711 GCA_019650415.1 Pipa parva | reverse complement strand
CCTTGCTAATTGCGCCCAGGGCAACGGCCCTCTCCGCCCATATGGAGAGCCGGCCCTGACAACACTTAACATCTTTTCTATGGCATAACAAAAAGCCGAGCATCTCTAATAAATAAAAAAAAGTAGTAAAAAAGTGGCAAAAGACCAACTAGGTCTCGCATTACCACATATCAAATCGTACTACCTAGCTAGTCAAATTCCATTTATTCACTCATGGCTTCACATCAACTCAGAGAAATAGGCAACAGTGGAGAAAGCAATTTATTTGCAATCTTTAGAAGCACTCCAATATTGCCCTTTTAGGAAACTAAAAGACTTACCACAACTTCAACCTCCAACCTCTTGTGTCAATCACTACCTAGCACTTAATTTGATGTACCCTTGTTATATTTTACTTGAATTGTTTAATGCACTTTTCCCTTGTTTGTATTGTACTTGTATCGCTGAATTGTACAGCGCTGCGTATATTTGTGGCGCTTTATAAATAAAATTATACATACATACATACATACAACTTCCACTGGTCATTATAGCAGTTAAAAAAACTTGGTACTACATGGAAAACCAAATCAATCCATCTAGATCACGTATCTCCCCCAACACACCATTATGGTACAATTGCAACCTGCAACACTTCAAAACATTTCCTGACGCAATGTTGTGGGCTCAAAAAGAGATAAAAAGATTACGGGACTTTGTGGAAGGGGGTGGATTTAAGACACAAACACAAATAACAGCCCACACTAGACTCCCAAATATACCATGCTATAAATACAAGCAACTGAAATCTACTGACATCAAACAAATAACACAATCTCCTTCCTATATACAACAATCTAAACTAGAATAACTGATACAGAACACCAAAAAAAAGGAAAAAGCTAATTTCACAAATATACAAACTACTCCTACCATTTCAGGGCAAGCCCCTAGACAAAATTAAAAAGAAATGGGGGACCCATGTGACTGACCTAGAGCAGTGTTTTTCAACCTGGGTTCTTCAAGGGCAAGCCAGGGGTTCCGCGACTTAATAAGAAAAAAAATTAGGGCAAAACCGACCAGGACCGTATCACACCTAACCTGCGTACCTGCACCATGCTATGCATGCGCACTATGCGGTTATTAGTTGTTGCACTTGTTTACCTCCATACTATTTCCATTGTACATGGAGTAAATCATTTCTAGTCAACATCTTTACAAGCCCCTTAGTTTTACTGCTGGTAGGTATACTCTATCATTAATTAAATCAACTTATTAGGGGCAGGGGCAGTCAGCAAATAAATACAGCCACACATGGCCTGACTGATTCAATAACATTTGTTGAATTTGAATATTCTTGTCTGAACTGCTGGTTTCCATGATAAGTAAATATGGTTGCATGTTGTCAATAAATAATTAAATGGGCTGTTTTTATTTATCCATCTTTAGGGCTGTAATGTCTGGTAAATGAAGAATGATCAGACTGAACACCTTAAATGGGAATTAAAGCCTAAAAAACCCACATTTCAGTTATTTTAATATTTATATAAAAGTAAGCATTTTTCTAATGTACTGTCATTATTTCCTTTGTTCAGTTGTAACAAAAAAAATATACGTTTCCCCAAGAAACAATCAAAGCAACTAACAAACAGCTTGAAAGAATTGTTATAATCTTCAATCTAAATGATAATTCTTTCCAGGGTAGATAATAGTAGAAAAAAATAATAAAATAGTAGGAAAAAAATATTACAAACATGATTATTTTAGAATAATAAAATGTCAGAATAGGTTTTGAACTTGCCTACTATTTAACAGATTGTTTATTGCCTTATTTATATAGCGCTTTACAAAGATTAAACACTCACTTCCGTCTCTGCAGAGCTTACAATCTAGGCAATCACACAGACAAACATGGACTAGGATCATTTTTAACAAGCTTTAATTAACCTAGTATGTTTTGGATTGTGGAAGGAAACCATAGTCCCCCAAGGAAACCAATACAAGTACAGGAAGAACAATCAAACTCTGTGTAGATTATGTCCAGGGTGGGATCAAACCCAGGACCCAGAGATCCAAGGCAGCAGCGCCTAATCATAAATTAATTAATGTGCTTTCCATAAGATAAATTGCAATGACATAAACATTCCCAAAGACAAACTGCTAATATTTCTCTCTCTGCTTTTCAGAAAAAAACAAATGATTTACAAAATACACACAGACAAAATATACATAGTTAGGGCTGAGGGGATCTTACTTTCTGGCAAGCTGTGTATTTTTGTCCCTAGACTTCTGAAGTAGGCATGTTTCATTGCATCTTCTGCTGAAATTCTCTTTTTGGATTCATACTGCAAGAAAGAAAATAAAGTGTTATTCTTCGATAAACAGAAACAACCGGGTAGGCAACATGAGTCCTAATAATGACAAAGTGCACCTGTCACCTCAAAACTAATAATAATGTAGGTTGTACTAATGAAATAAATGTGTTTGTAAATATAAATGTATTAATAAAAATGTAGCTTTATACAGTGTTTCTCTCTGTCATCTTCCCTGTCAGCCTGACTTTTCTTTCCAGAGTGTTGGGTGTGTAGGGCTAAATCAGATCCCTTAAATCACAATATAGCAGGAGGAATCTGATTGGAGGAGCTATAATGTCAATACTCATCACCCAACCCAGGAAGGAGAAATGCTGTTTAAAGGTACATTTAAAAAAAAATACATACAGTATATATTTACAAAACATTTTTTCACTAGTACAACATCAATTAGTATTAGTGTTTTGAGGTGACAGGTGCACTTTAAAATATGAACAAGTGCTTCATATCAATTTGACTTCTATCAGTGGAGTAGATTTACCGCACAATTACTAAATAGCTCTAAGAAAGACAATGAAAGAACGTACCTGAAGAAACCGTGTTAATAATTCAATTCCTTCTGAATCTAACCTAGAAGAAATATAAACAAGGCAGATTACAACAAAAAAGGAAATGACTGCATCCTCCCTTACAGAAGGGTTTACAGTCTATTTAAAGAACAGTAAATAAAACACTAATTTAGAAGGACTTAACCCACTGTGCTGTCTGCTCTGTATTTATACACATACAGTATATTGGAGGGCTTGGAATCATGTTGCCACTTGAAATATAGACAACAGACAGAATAGTGGAAGAGGGGGAAAAATGTCTCTTTTGATAGTAAAGTATACCTACCCCTGCTCTAGGTGCTGTTATAATTCTGGGTTACATGTGGTTAAAGGCTACAAAATCAGAGACAAAACACAAAGCAAAGAATCTGGGTTGCTTGGTCAAAGCCTAAGAATTCCTAGGTATCAGGAAGTTTGCTATGCCCTACTATGAGTCTTTGGCACAGTCCCACCATCAGAGCTACTGGGAAAATGGGCTAAATGTGGGAACTATAGCTGCTTATTTTAAAGGAACAGTCTAGCTAGAAAAATAAAACTAAATAAGGCTTAAATGTTTACAATAAATATGTTCTGTAATATACTTTATCAGAACATATTTATATCTAAACAAAAAAAATCTAACTTATTTAGTAGTTCCTACCTGTCTCTGTAGTCCAGCTGGCTTGCTTCCTGTTGTGCCAGCAACACAATAGTGCCCCGAACTCCTCAAACTTCTGAGGAGTTTAAGGAGCGCATCTGCAGTCCCTGCGCGTCCCCGGATACTCTGCCGCCCATTACTGAAGACAGGGAGCGGGTACATGGTCATGCGCGCTCCCTAACGTCACGTGACACTCCTCCATGCCTAGGATTAGTCATAGGGAGCGCTGCATGACATGAACGCGTTCCCTGTCAGAAGTGCCGGCTCTCAGCTTGATTAAACAGA
Organism: Pipa parva; assembly: GCA_019650415.1. Taxonomy (NCBI): domain Eukaryota; kingdom Metazoa; phylum Chordata; class Amphibia; order Anura; family Pipidae; genus Pipa; species Pipa parva. The sequence continues at coordinate 6,890 of WMED01026993.1, read as the reverse complement.
GGAAGCAGAAGCGCTGTGAGAGAGCTGGCACGAAGGGGGGGGGGGCGTTCACGGTGTGTGCTCCTGTGAAGCATCGGTAACACTCTGACAAGCCTGTGGGGGCGTTCCCGATGCTTCACTAGAGCCTCCATTGTGAACGCTTTCTGTACTATGCGGCTATTGGAGGAGGCTGTGAATCTTTAGACATGCCTCCTCCAGAACGGCTCCAGGAAGCTGTTAGACAGCTTCCACTTAGAAACAGACAGAAGAGCTCCGGATTCAATATGAAAAGCAAATAATGTAAGACCTTTTTTATTTATTTGTTTACTTAACCATTAGTAAGCTTTTTATGCCATTTTGCTTACTTTATTAAATACAATCTAGACTGTTCCTTTAAATGTACAAACAACTGCTAGATTTAAATCATGATTGATATTCAACTGCTTGAAGCACCAAGCCACACATGCACTTCTTACCATGTTATTAAACAATCTAAAACAGTCGTGCCAGCATTATGGGATGGCAATCATTGTTCTAAAACTTATGTTAATGATTTAACACCTCTAATATTTATCCCTAAGTAATGAAATATTTACCTTGGTGCATGGTTGATGAGAGGCTGAAGCTTGTATTTAGGGAAATTGTAGTTCCGAAATTCATCATTCGAAGAGATACCTGTCCACGTTTCTTCAGTTGGAGTTCCTAGAAATTAAACAGCGTTAAAATGAACGTTACCTACAATTCATGTATTTGTCATTTTTATGATTTCTATCAGCTTCAAAATCACACTTGAATTCTGTCATGTAGTGTCTGATCTGACAGCTTTAAAGAGAACTATAGTGAAAATTCATACTTACCTAAGCGATCTAGAAGCAGTACACTAAGGGGGTTATGGAGTAAAGTCTGAATTGTTGTGTAAAGGTGTGAATGTGCTAGCTCAAGACAGTCACACACTACTCAATAGATAGCTACTGTCGCAGCTGCGACTTCATTAAGGGAATGTTGTCGTGATTTTGCTATGGGAATCCACTATTTAGTCAATAAGGAATAGAGTATCAGGGCGTAGCCACCCGAAGTGATGAGAATTCACTTAGACAGTCGAATTCTCACTTTAGTTGATAACTCCCTAAGTATTCTGCTGCTAGATCAGAATTCATCTTATGATCCTCAGCCCAGGAAAGTAAGATGAATGTATCGCCACTCCTCCTCACTTCGTGGTTATGTATGTGACGATCCCCGCCCACTCCTGAAGTTTGCCAAACATAACCATCTGCACATGCACACTTTGTTAAATTTGGCAAACGTATCATACTATCCGCCCCCCTCCCGAATTTTGCTGAATTGGACTAACAGCACATGTGCAGATGGTTACGTATGGTGAATTTCAGGATGGGGGCGGGGATTGTCACATACATAACCAGGAAGTGAGGAGTGGTGATGCAGTCATCTCATGTTCCTGGGCTGAGGATTGTCAGATGAATGCTGATCTAGCAGCAGTTCAGTTCGTGTACTGCCTCAGCTGTACTTTCCACCCTATGAAAAATGCAGGGTACAAAGGTAAAATTTTTGCAGGGCAAGATTTTTCAGTTGTGTATAATTATACTACAAAAAATAAGGAGAAAAAAAAAGAACTGATGCTAGCTGAGATTTGAGCAGAGTACTCTATCATGATTTTTCAAAATGTTGTACAATATGCAGAACTACAACCCCCAGAGTGCCTTGATTTAGCAGAGAGAAAGTTGGGATTCAAGATAACATATTGCTTTGCTTTGTTCATTTGTGTGTTTTTAACAGAAAAGGACTGTCTGGGCAAGCTGTATAATACTTTCTATATGGTGTGCCCATATTAATTTAACCAGAGTTGGAAGTTATGGTTGATCTTTAGTGGAAACTAAAATAATTTATGTAATCATCCCACCTCATTTACTTAAATTAAGTATGTGAATTTTGTAGTAAAAAAGCAACAAATTTCAGCTGATGACATTTTCATACATCATTTACCAAGGTAGGGAGGCTAAATGTAAGCACTATAAAACTATTATCTTGTGAAAATGGCCATGCAATCATGTACATCAATGGCTTGCATCTTTACCTAGAAGTCTGAAGATTAAATGAAGCTCGTCTTCTACTGTAGAACCAGGAAACAGGGGCCTTCCTGAAGCCATTTCAAAAAATATACAACCAACACCCCTTATAAAGAGAATAAAAAAACACAGTAAACTATCAAACCTATATGCACTGGAGAAATCTAGTACTGTAATGTATGTAAGAATAATTTTATTCATAAAGCTCCACAAACATATAATGATGGATATCAGCAAATAACCAAGGGTATCACTAAATAAAAAGACTGATGCCTCTACAAACAGCTGCAGGAGACTGTTGTTAAGCCTCACAATACAGTACAATGTAACCCATATGGTGATTATATTATGCATTCTCTCTCACATATCTTCTTAATAAAGACAATAGATTTACATAGTTACCACATATCAATCTGCGTCGAGTATTCAGAAGACCCGAGGAGAACATCAGGAGGTCTGTACCATAATGTCACCACCTCATTAGAGTAGGTTTTTGTTGGAACAGACTTTGCTCTGGCCAAGCCTACAGTGGAAAACATCAAACAGTGTTATTAACAAGTCTAAGTTTGGCTGTGCTTATTGTATTAAATGGGTGCAGGACCAGAGTACATGACATAAGGAGCCTTTGCAACCATAATTTCACCAAAAGACTAAACTACTACAAGAGTAGGATTCTAGCAAGTTTGGTAGTGGTCAAATACCAGTGAGGCAGGATTTTAGTAATAAAGATATTGGCACAATTGGCAGTTTGGTTAGGCTAGGTTCACTCTAGCGTTTTTATACGCCGCGCATAAAAACAAAAAAAGCCTTGCCGTGTAAACCTATGGGACTTACCTGTTGCCAGTCACACTAGCATATGACGCGAGCATGCACACGCTGAAACGCTTCACGCTGCATTTTTGGTGGAGTATATACACGACGCACAAAATGCAGCCAGACAGGAAGAGCCACGAATGCCAATGTAGCGTTCACACTATATCAGGTAAGTACAACAGAAATGCACGTCTAGAAAACATGCCGGACTGAAATACGCTGGCGTATTTTCTAGACGCACGTTTCTAAATACGCAGCGCATTTACGCTGTTTGTGAACCAGGCCTTAAAGTAATGAAATGTGCTCACCCTGGTATACAGAACAAATTGGAGTACCTCATCAGTATGTGAAGAAACCAAATCATGCCTTTGTGTCTGGCTTGACAGACAAATGTTCTAGGAACTAACCTTTATTTTTAGGCTGGGGTAACGCTAGCAAATTATCCTCTCTATTTTTTTATTTTGTGCCAGGGGAAATAATGACCAATTTATGTGTTGTTTTTAACACAGTCATCTCTTTTCCATACACAATTTTCTCCATGAGAAAAGCAAATATGTTCTCCATGGAAATTGTTTCATATCAGTACTGAGTTTCTTATATCAGTAGCAGGTGAAAACTCTCAAATCAGGTTTGGTTTGTGAATTCACTATCTCGGCACTGTGCTCTCAAACCTGCCCACTCAATGCTAAACATTCATTATTATTTTATTGCGTTTTATTTTACTCAGCGAGTTTCCCACTGGTGAATAATCACAGCGTGCAGTGTCACAGCACAGTGTTATTGCGCTAAAGTGGTATCTCAAATATAATTTCAATAGTTAAATATTTTTGCATATGTTGTGCAACTTTTCATCAGGCATTTATTTTTTATTAAAACAGGAAAATTCCCTAGTGTGACCCCAGACTTAATCAGAATCTTTAAATTATCTACATCAGATGCAGTCATCTATGATATGATTTATGATTACAGTCCATTTCCTACTCATTGTCTAGGAATTATTTGCCCTTGAGCACTGCGCTACATTACAACATTTGCCTAAATTTTGACTTTCTCCACAAGCTGCCAGTGAACTGGAAATGCAACAAAGTCAGTTTACAGATGCAGAATAATCTTGCCTGGAGCCTACATTTTAAAGAAGAGTAAGAGTCATGAAATTTACTGCTTAGTCTCATGATAGCTTTAGCCAGAACTCTGTATTTGAGGCTAAAAATGGACAACCTAGTTACCACCAACAGATTACATTAAACTTCTGACCTGCAATGCAATATATTATCTGGAAACATTCCAGGGAACTATAGATTGGATTATTGGGAGGATTGAGTGATGCAAATGGAATGGGGCTGCATTCTAAGGGGTGATTGCAAAGAATTGTTGGTCATTGCTGGGTGGGGTTGAGGTAGGGGTCATGTAGATCAGTCCGAGTCTAGAGAACTTGAAGATTTTCCCGGAAACCTAGTATTTGCTTTGAAAACTTGGAGTCTCTGAGAGAACCCAGTAAGTTTCCCAGGTATGGAGATATAGCACAGAATAACATGAACACTGTTGCATGGCAAGCTAAATGGGCAGACCTTATATTGCCTTTTCGTAATTATTCTAATAGATATAACAACACACATTCACAATGGCATTGGTGGAAAAGTTGGCCACAGCTTTAATACATTTTCAAATACAAAAAACTATAGTGCTGGCAGTTGCCAAGCAGCTGGTACGTTATAACTCTTTATTAACCTTTCGGCTGCAATCTATTGTTAATAATATTTTATTTATAACCATAAGGAATCTACACCAGGGCAAGTGGGTGGGAACCTTTACTAGTGCAGCTCCTCACAATATGGCATCCTGGGTGGAGTGGTATCTGATTTATATAGGGTTCACGCCACCCAGGAGGTGAATTGCTTGTTGGTACTTTTCTATAGTCTGGGGGCCCCACTTAATTAACCAAATGATAGGGCTGCCCTGCATGCCATGATCTATCCATCCTCCCCACCCCTGCCATATGGAAGGAGGGGGGGGGACACAGATAACTTGATGTGGAGTCTGGGGAGTTGGTATGATCATTTTCTCATAGTTCAACAGTAGTTATTTAGCAATCCAATTAATATTTGAGAGCATGTAGTTGAAAATCTCTGTATAAAACTCAGAGTTTAATGACTACTATACACATGGCACATACCAAAATCAGCCAATTTCAGTTCGCCTTTTTCATTTATTAGCAGGTTCTGTGGTTTCAGATCTCTGTGAAGCACTTTCCTTTTATGACAGTAAGCCAGGCCACGTAGAATTTGGTACAAAAATATCTGGAAAATATTAGTTAATAGTTAAATTATAGGGGTTTTATGCAAAAAATTATTTCTTTTTCATTAAATGCCATTATTAAAACTATAGATTCGCATTGGTAAAACAAATTGCTTTACATAAAAAAATGTTCAAGTGCATTTGGGCTTGCACGCCTATGTTCCTGTTCCAGGGTAAACCCACTGACAGCATTTACACTGAGATAAAACTTCTCATATATGTAGTAAACTGCTGCGTATATGACTGAGGCTTCCCTTTCTCTCTAAGTTTATATGCTTAAATACACCTTTTCACTGAATGATCCATGTTTATAAATGAGACTAAGCTTCTTATAAAGAGGGGAATTTACCAAGATCCGAAGTGAGGCGAACACTACGCACCTCACTTCGGAGCTTGGTGAATTCCCCCCAAAATGTCTTAAATCTATAACAAAAACACTTCCATTTTAACTTTCATCATCAGTTGTGCTGATTAGAATATTCAGTGCACCAGCAGCTGACTGGATACACACACAAACAATGCAAAATCCAATCACATGTGAACAAACAGACCCTGCAGGGTTAGTGGGGCTGGACTCAGGGCAGTACCGCCTCTTGCATTTTTAACACTGAAGTCAAAAACACATAAAATGCATTGCGTCTTTTTGCACAAGTGGTAAACTAAGAGAAAATGGGTAGGATGCGTTTGTCACGGTCACCATTGCTTGAAATGACCCAAATATTGTATTCCCTGACCTGGTATCAAAACACTCACAGTGCGAACCTCCCCATAACAGGAGTTATATGAAATCCTTTCTAAGGAAGATTACAAATAAAAATGTCCAATAGAAATAATCTGGATTGTAACTAATGAATTGCAGCTATGAACGTTAACTTTAACATCCATAGTATTATAAACCTTAATATTAACGGTGAATGTGTTTATTTTTAACATCAAACCCCTCATCTAACTCATCTGTTTTGTGACAATAATTCAGCCTGATACCATATTTTCAACTCTGTGGTTTCCCAACATCACTAGATCTCCACATTCACTTGTTAATGCATGGTAGATATTAGAAATAATCATATGCTTGCATCAAAGAAAATCATTATTTAATTTGCTTTACTAAGCTTGGCTGTAAAATCAGGTTTTTTTTCCCCAATTTTCACTTTGCATGTGTCTAATAGTAGCAATAAAAGAGGAAAGGACGATCACACAATCATGTATCAGGGCTTTGCGTGCTTCTATAAAGGTGTCTGTTTCTAATAGAGTTTGCAGCTTGTCTGTGGGAGTCATATGATAAAGCATTCTTAGCACTATAGCTATAACACCTCTTTATGACCACATGCAGACCGGAAATACTGGCCTCAGTTTTCAATTAGGTTTGTACATTTTCTCTATGTCTACTGACAAAACTGCAAAAAAAAACAACAAAACAACAGTGTTTTGCATTTCAGTTTCTACAGGTTTCTTATATGGCTTTTAAAGTTCATGTTCATTGTCACAAGATAAGGCATCCAGTGTGACAAAGGTAGCCGCTACAAATCTCTAACCCTTTGTATGGACAATCTCTATTAAGCAAAGCACAGGCTGAAAGTATTGGAAACTGGCCAAGAATGTAATATTTGTGTGGATCATGCAGGATTAAAAGGCTGTAGGAGCCATTAGAACTTTATTGGTCTCTGAGTAGATCAAGGTGCATATATATATATATATATATATATATATATATATATA
>WMED01026992.1:0-10711 GCA_019650415.1 Pipa parva | reverse complement strand
TGGATTGTAGGAAAATAAATCGATACATCGATATAATAGATGAATCGTTACACCCCTAATTTACACCATAACAGATTTCATCTCCAGTCTGTGCCCTTCATTTTAGTAACTTAATTGGGGATATGCTTTAAATCCCATCTAAGTATGCACAGATATACAGTATATATAATTTCTCTACTTTTATCCATGTTTCAACAATACCCTTACTTCAATATACTGTATATGTATATTCATTTAAATAGCGCTGCTAGGTTAAGCAGCACGAAACTATTCAATATTTAAAAAGGTTTGTAGCCATAATTTTCATAACAATAAGACATTAGAAAATGAGACATACATGATGTTTGTTAAATTATAAATTGTATAGTGGAACGATAATGCCAATTATTTGTATCTTGATATTACTTTAAGCTACAAAGTAATGCAGTGGAAATCCAATAAATAATAGAATCATTTTAGGTTTGGATATGAAATACAATTGCAGTTTAATTACTAGAATATGGTTGCAGTATCTAATTTAGTATTCTAATTTTTAATTGTTAATGCTCCAGGAAAAAATAACAGTTTTCATTTCGACATTTAAACATCTTGTCTGTTTAAATGCCATTTGTTGCATTTGTATTCACAAAAACAGATGTGCTATTACAAATGGGTTCTTACCAATAAATAGAAATGATAATTTAGTTCTTGGGACCAAAATATTGGAAAATGCACATCATGAAAAAGACACTCAGGGCAAAACATAATGAAATCGAAAATCGCGATATTGAAAGATTTTTACCGATATCGCGATATCGATATCATGATATCAAAATTCAAATGAAATGGAACTTTTTTAAATGGCAATCAACATGATACCTACAATAATAAACAAGAAGATTGAACACCTTGACATCAGTAGTAAATCAAATCTGTTCAATGATCTGAAAAGTGTAATGTTGAATTAATTGTAACTGTAAATGCTAGATTGCAAATGTCCTATTCACACAGCCTAGATATTTGTTACAGAGGCAGATACATTTCTTTATATACATTGGGAATATGCATGGGTTGTGGGAATTTGAAATCTTGAGACAAGGTATTCTTTGAAGCTTGCTATATACAGTATATTGCTATATATATATATATATATATATATATATATATATATATATATATATATATAAAACCATCTAATTTAACCTTTTTTCCCATTTTTCAATGGGAAAATGTGAAAAAAGGTTGAAAATCAAGTTTTTGACCTTTTTGCCCCCATTTTTCTCCCATTGTAGATTTTTGCCCATTTTTCACCCAAAAATTAAAAACAGATAAAAAATTGTGAAAAGAGGGTCAAAAACTAAATTTTCACCCTTTTTTGCTAATTTTTGCCTGATTTTTTGGTGAAAAATGGGTGAAAAAGTAAAAAAAAAATTTTGATGGTAGTGAATTTTGCCCTTAGTAATGTTTATACTGAAAATTGCCTTGTGCCATAATAACCTGTTACAATGGTTTGATGTCTACTGCCTCTTTTATACGTCTTTTGTCCTGCTGTTAGTCCATTGGATGGTATTTTTTCATATAAATTAGTCTGTTAACCATAGGATGATTATTATTATCTTATAGTAAGATATACCATTTTATAATTATATTATAATGCTAGAATCTTAACAAAAAATGACTGAACTAGAATTATTAATATTTAACAAAAATTTTGATATAGTGGGGATAATGGAAACATAACTTAATGATAGCTATGACTGGTCAGTAAACCTAGAGGGATATACATTGTTCAGAAGGGACTGTAAATACCAGAAAGGGTGAGGAGTATTTTTTTATGTTAAGTCTTAAATAATAAAATACTGATGGGAGTTTGCTATAAACCACCAAATATAACAGAATCCACAGAAGATTTACTATTAGAACAAATAAATGAGGCAGCAAAACACAATGAGGTAGTAATAATTGGGGAATTCAACTACCCAGATATAACTTGGGAAAATGATACTTGTAGATCTCATAAATGAAAGTTTTTTGTCAATAGCTAAAGATAATTACCTTTCTCAACTTGCATAGGAACCAACAAGAGGGATAAAGGTGGTACCACTAGACCAAATATTATCTAATAGATCTGATACAATAACAAAGGTGCAAGTGGGGGGTACCTAGGAAATAGTGATAATAATATCATAGATTTCCCTTGAACTTTAATGTGACTTATTGTCATGGGTCACTAAACTGTTTAACTTCAGAAATGCTAAATTCAATCAGCTTAGAGATACCCTTACTATCATTGAGTGGGACAATGTTCTCAATAATAGCACAGACCCTAAATAGGATATTTAAGAAGAAATCTTGACTACTTACTGTGAGAGGTACATACATATGAGTTAGACCTAGAAATAAAAGAAAACCTGTTTGGGTGAATAAAAATGTAATGGGGGCTATAAATGCTAAAATTAAAGCACTTACAGTGCTGAAAAAAGAAGGCAGTATATTAGTACTACAATGGTATAGAGTTCAAAATAAATTATGTAAAAACCAAATGACAACAGCTAAATTGGAGACAGAAAGACTCATTTCCCAAGAGAGTAAAATAAACCCAAAAATGTTATTTAATTACATAAATAATAGAAAGATTAAAACAGAAAGCATTGGCCCCTTAAAAAACTAAGGGTGATGAAGAGAAAAAAAAATTATTGAACAAGTTTTTCTCCACTGTGTTCAGAGGAAAATGAAATGTCAGGTGAAATGAAGAGAGATAAAATAAATGCTCCCTTATATGTTGTCTTTCTAACCCAGGATGAATTATTGCACTGTCTTAACTAGACTAAAATAGATAAATCAGCGGGTTCTGTATATATCTATTGTATTTATCTATTTATTCACTGTATTTATCTTTATCTATTTTGATCTATTTATTTGCATTTATGGGCCTATGTCTCAACATACTCTACAGCTCTTATTGTTCTAGCTGTTTATGTAAGTCTTCCTCCCACTTAGATTGTTAGCTCCATGGGGCAGGGACCTCCAACCTCTTGTGTCAATCACAACCTAGCACTTAATTTGATGTATCCTTGTGATATTTTACTTGTATTGTTTAATGCACTTTTCCCTTATCTGTATTGTACTTGTATCGCTGAATTGTACAGCGCTGCGTAAATTTGTTGCACTTTATAAATAAAATTATACATACCTGCATACAGGTTCTGTCAATATACACACTAGGGTCTTAAGGGGTTTAAGTGCAGTCATAGACAGACCATTGTTTTTAATATTTAAGGACTTTATAATGACAGGGACTGTTTAACAGGACTAGGGTATAGCAAATGTGGTACCTATATTCCAAAAGGGGTCAAAATGTGAGCCTGAAAACTATAGACCTGTAAGTCTAACTGCTATTGTGGGTAAAATGTTTGAAGGCTTTTTAAGAGATGGTATCCTGGATTATCTCAATTCAAAGAAATGTATAACTCCATATGGGTTTATGAGGGATTCTGACAAACAAATCTAATTAGCTTTTATGAGGAGGTGAATTATTAACTTGACTGGTGGGGGGCGTCATATAGTTTGATTTTTTCAAAGCATCTAATACTGTCCCGCATAAAAGGCTGGTACATGAGATGAGAATTTTTGGACTAGGGGAAAATTTGTGCAATTGAGTTAATAACTGGCTCAATGATATAAAACAGTGGCTGGTTATTAAATGTACATACTCACATTGGATTACTGTTAATAGTGGTGTGGTCCATTTTTGGGCCCTCTTCTCTTTTGTATATTTATAAATTACCTTGTTTAGGGAGTGCATAGTAAAAGTTACATTTTTTTCAGATGAGACCATACTGTGTAAAGTAGTTAATACAAAAGAAGATAGTATTTTATTACAGATGGATTTACATACGTTGCAGGCTTGGTAAATGGTAAGTGGTAAATGAAGTTTAACACTGATGATTGTAAGGTTATGCATATGGGAAGGGATAATGCATGTCAAGATTACTTTCTAAATGAGAAAACACTGGGCAAAACAGACATGGAAAAGGATTTTGGAATTTTAGTTGACAACAAACTAAACTGTTGCAAAGACTGTCAAAGCCAACGCAAATTGGATCATTGGGTGATTCAAGAGAAGAATAGATGCACCTGATGAGAACATAATGATACCGCTTTACAAATCACTTGTCAGACCACACATGGAACATGTGTGCAGTTTTGAATCCCTATTGACTAAAGCCCAAACAGTCACTTTATGCTCTCAATTCGCATCTATTCACCACTTCCCCCATGTTTGCTTATGGAGCAAACCCTGCGATGTGGTGAATACATGACCAATTTTGGTGACTACAGTAGTAATGATCTTAGGGAGAACTTCCCATCTCTTTGCATGTGTGTGCACAGATGATTCAACTATTGACAATGGGGTGGAGTGTTGCGAAGGAGCAAATCCAATTAGGTGTACTGCTCAAATGCACTCATTTGACTTTGCCTTATCAGAGTAGCAAATTGGGGGGCTGATGACAAGACTTCAAATACTACTTCTATATGGCTGACTATATCAAACAACAAATCTGACAAAATCGCCATTGACCACTTATTGGACAAGTCTATTTGTTGCTTAGTCAATAATGAGAAGTAATGCGACTTGAATTGTAACAAGGTGAATTCACCCTTTAATCAATCAGCCCTTCGGGTACCAACGTACATGAAAGATGTAGTTGAACTTGAATGGGTTCAAACATGGACTACCAAAGTAATAAAAGGAATGAGCAAAATAGAGTATAAAGAAAGATTATCAAAATTGGACTTTAGTCTAGAAAAAAAGAGGATTAATAGGTGAACTAACAACCATGTCAGGGGTCAGTACAGAGATCTCTCCTACAATCTATTTATACCAAGAACTGTAAGTATAACAAGGGAACATCCTATGCATATAGAGGAAAGAAAGTTTCTGCACCAGCACAGAAGGGGATTTTTTACTGTAAGAACAGTGAGGTTATGGAACTCTCTGCCTGTAGAAGTTGTTATGGATGATTCCATTAAGAGTTCAAAACTGGTTTGGATGCTTTCCTTCAGTGTAAGAACATTACAAGTTATGAGTAGTAGGTAACTGAAGGTGGGACCTTGATCCAGGGAATTATTCTGATTGCCATATTTGGAGTCGGGAAGGAATTTTTTCCCTAATATGAGGATAATTGGCTCTTGCCTCATGGGTTTTTTGCCTTCCTCTGGATCAACATTGCAGGAAAATAGGCAGAACTATATGAACTTGTGGCTTTTTTCATCCTTATAAACTATGTTACTATGTTCTATAGAAAATCCAAAGCTAGCCTTACAATAAATTTCCACCAGATAGCCCTAGGGAACTTGCGTGAATGGAAACTCACTGTCATTGTTTGCTAAAAAAAAAATCAAATTAGTTTGTGGTGATGTAAAATATCCCAATGTTTCTCAATTCCTGTCTTGCTTAAGGGGGTTATATGTGTTAGATGAGAACAATGACTTTGCTTTGCCCTGTGTATGCCTGTGATAGCTGCCATCTATTCACACTGCCAAGGCCAGATGTTGCCTAGCTTTGCTAGTGATTTTAAAATTATTTTGACTTAATACAAAATAAAAATGTTTCTTAATGCCTGCCCAAATTCATTACCTTGCAGTGTCCTTTGCCAATTGTTATTTAGTTGCAATATACTGCACCAAACCTGCAGCATATCATTTTTGAGTCCTGTCCTATGTTTCCTTGTGAGGGATACACATATTCAAAATGTGCCTTATGTGTGTTTATAACAATTGTGGTTTTACCTGTACACAAACAATAAGAAAATGAGAGGTGGAGTTAAAACTGAGGCATGGAGTTGCAGGTGTATCATACCTCTGACACTTTAAAATTGGTTTCCATCGCATGAGCAACTTGCTGGCTAATGGCATGACTGTTAAGGCTGGACTTGTATTTAATAACCTAATTATTTTAGTTTCAAATGTTGTCAATCCCATATGAGGACTTTCATATATAATTTTTTTCACAGATATTTGTTGAAGAAAATCTTTTTATTGCATTTACTTGGACTCTGAATAAGAATGGACTGTAATGATTATGTTAACTAACCATCTCTAACTCATGTTATTGCCTTGTTGGGACCACATGATCACTTGTTGATTGCATATGGTGTACCATATATACAACATAAGTGTGGGACTTTACCTTCATTAACCTTGAGAATCTGCATAATATGGTTCACAAATAAAGTAGGAGTAAATGGTGCTGGTGAGAAATTGTAGCATATCTACATAATTTTATTCTGCTAGTTCATTACTATTTAGGCCAACTATGAGCTCTGTGGAGTAACTATGTCCTATCTGGGGGTGCAATCTGGTAAGGCATTTTAGAACTCACTGTTGTTATTGCAATGATTTGCAGTTATGTGTGTTTCACTGTATCCAAAGATACATGTGTAAGAAGGCAAAATCATTGGCTACTGTAAACGGTTGGTAATAGGAGCCTGTCCTGATGTCAATTTTACCTGCCAGTGGAGTGCATCAACTCTTAACTACCTGCAGCAATAAAAGCTCTCTAGTGTACCACTGTAGATCTTACATAGGCTGGAACTTAAAGGGTTATAAGGGAAAGGATTAAGTAGGCAGTATAGCTGCCCCCATTTATAATTATATATATATATATATATATATATATATATGTATATGAGAGAGAGCAAAAGAAAGAAAGCTCAGTATACTGAACAAAATATATCTTCATATTTTGGGGTTTTTTTTGTATTAAAATAAAATTTAAAAAAATATATGACATATCATTTAAAAATATTCAGCAATTCTATTTTGTATCTGATTTTCACTCCTGACTGAAAATAATGTTCCTTATCATGATTAAAAAAATAACACACATTCTGGATAAGAGATTCCTGCAAAATCTACTGTAAACCAGAGGTCAACTGAATGGATTATTTTACATGTCATCCAGAAAATTTGTTCTGACAACAGAGGCTCGTTATGATGTTGGGATTATGACTATAGAGAACAGCAAACTTAAGTATGATGTTGTGTATAAAGCTTGTTGCGCTATGCATGAATTATTACTCTCTCCCAAAGTACACTAAAAGAACATTTCTTACAAAATGATTCAAAACAGTGACAGCTTAGGTGAAGTCAACTGGAGGAAATAAACTACTCATCTTTAATCAGGCTTGTGGTTGACAGGGTACTACTGAATTGGGAGTAGTTTGCTACTGAATTTTCATATATTATTTCTGGAGACCAATAAATCTTAGATATATTTTCTCAATATGCAAATGGCCTATTTTATTACATTTCAGGGAATAGTTAATAGTAATTATTCACCTTGTCTTGCTCATTGTTTATTACCATTATACTTTTTTTTTCAAAATATACAAGAGTAATTTCAAAAGCAACTGCCAAAATGGAAAATGAAATGCATGCTTGTTGTTGGCTTTATCTTAGAGTAGTCAGGCGTGTTTCTAGTAGAGCAGAGAAAGTTCATCACATTATTTAGCAATGCAAATATCAGTCAGTGCTTGGCATGCACATACAGTAGTTCCAGAACATATGGCAGGAAATACATTTGAAAGAAATAACTTATGTCCATGAAGTTTAACTCTTGCTAAACATTTTTATCTTTTCTTTGAGTAAGTAAAATTGATCAAGCAGGCCAGTTCTTTAATCAGTTTGAAGGGAAAAACGTCCTTCTCCAAATCATTGTTGATAACTAAGCTAAATATTCTCTGGATCAAATATAAATGAATTGATTTATCATCAGAAGTGGCTTTTATTACTTTTATTACTTAGATCATCTGTACTAGTGAATGTTTACTTGAAACGTTGCAGTCTCAATACATTGGGTTGCGATTGATAAAAATTTACTGGATCCATTTTCACTAAAAGGTCTCTTAGATTTGTAGCCCTCTTGTATCCTGTTATGGATAAGTTAAGAAAGGTCAAAGGCAGAAATTTATCTCCAGTTAGTGTGTATTGTCCTGGCAATTTGAATCTGTTTTGATGCCACAGAGAATATTGTAGATAAAATGAATTTTCTATCTTTATTTGTCACTTGATTGTTGTTTTTATTAAGAGCTTTATGTCTCATGTCATCCAGCATTTCTCATTTATATCCTCTTGCCCAGGGGTGGGTAATTATTTTTCCCATGGGGCCACATGAGAAGTTGTAATGGTTTTAGAGGGCCAGAATACATGTGCCTGGCAACTATGGCAATTGGCCACCCCCCATTTTTTCAGGAAACCCCCTCTCTCTGTTGCTTCCGAAGCATCATGCGTCCTACTTGGGAACTCAAATATGTGTGTGGCCTGTCCACTCTGTGTGTGGTTTGTTCTTGCTGGCTTATAAGGTTTGGGGCCCAAACACTGCATCCACTGCTGCTGTTCTCCTCAGTCCTCAGAAGATATCACACGGGCGTGTCAGAGATAGTTAGAGGGCTGGACATGGCCTGAGGGCCATACAGTGCCACGGTCTGCTCTTGCCAATAATTTATCTGTCAACTCATCCAATAGGCCTAACATCACTTATACACTAATTATTTTTGATCACTCTACAATACTGAGAGTTACAATGAGCGAAAGAGCTTGTGGATGATGGCTATTTGCATACATGATCATATTCTGGTCTGTACTTTTTCTAAAAAGCTTAAATGCTACTTTGTCTTCATCTCACCAGATTTCTACATTGAGGAAATTAATGTGATCTGGGTTACACTGCCAAGTGAATTTAATTGTTGTTTTGAGAGTGTTAATAGATTTCATACATTTGTTTAATTCATCTTCTGTACCAACCCCTATAAAACAACAAATCATCATTATATCTTTTTTTTTCTTTTTGTGAATATTCACAAAATGTGTTGATTGTCACAAATAGATTGGTTTCAAGCTGAAAATAATGTAATCACAAACATAACCCCAGTAGATCCACTATCAATTGTGTATATTCCTTACTTGAATTCAAGGCTCTTTGGACCACTTCAAGTCCCACCTGATGAGGGATAGATGTATATAAGCTAGTCACATTACAGCACACAAACAGGCATAGAGTTTTAGGTGGCAATTGGAAAGTCTAAAAAAATGCCCTGTGTCCCTCAAATATGATTCCCTTATTGAACAAATGCCTGTAATGTAACATCTAAGAATATTCCAATAGGATGTAATAAGATGTTTCGTTCAGACTCAGCTGGTTTGCCTTGTGGATTACATGTTTTGTAACATACAAAAAATTGAACAGATAGGATGTGTATGAAATAAAACCTCTTAGGTCCACATCAGTCAGAACCACATTGAGGACTGTCATCAGCCTTTCTAGAATCATATTTTAAAATTAGATTGTTTGATCAAAAGTTAACTTTTTATACACTGTATCATCCAGCAACTGTTTGTATGCTTCTCTTTGATAATCTCTGAAGGACAATGCCCCCTCCCTTAGTGGCAAGGCATATTATAATTGAAGCATCTTCACTTAAGGATCTAATTTCAGCCTTTTCTTCCTTCCTCAGATTTGATAGTTGAAATTTTTTCTCTGCACATCATTATCAACCATTCTCTTGAATGTCTTAATCGAAATACTATTAGTTCCTTGATCAAATATACTTCTGAATTTAAATGGTTTCCTTTCACAAGTCAATCCTTTTTCTACAAATGACTCCTTTAAACAAATTTGTCTACGAAATTAAAAAAAAACTACTTCCCATTGAATTGATCAAACTTAAACGTTTGAATAAAAGAGTAACCATTTACTGCAGAATACTGGGTTAGAGCTACCAATAGTGGGAACATTTCTCATTTGAAAACATCTTTGAATTCTCTGTAGTAATCACTGAAAAAGAGGCCAAGTAGATCCGGGACAACTTCCTGTTTGCTCAGCTTTATAATCTCAACACATTCTTTTCCTGTAGTAATATTATTTGGCAAATCCATTTGTGTGAACTGTCATAAGACTTTGTCATATCAGCTGAAGAAACTTGCCAAATTTATGCAAATTCAACATTTTAATCTTTCAGCAAAATCTTTCATGCTATACTTTAAGGTAAGTTCTTAGAACTAAAGGTTCTTAAAGAAATAATCATGTGTGCTTGCTCACAATGATTTATTTTTAAAAGAAACAAACTTCCATTATCATAATTATCAATGTGTTTCAATGTGTTATTGTAATCTTTAATAGGAAGAATTCAATTTTAAACATTTAAGTCCGGCCCCTTTGTTTATGCAAGGTGATATTGTTTGCATCTGCATACATATCTACAGACAAATATTCTAACCTAAGAAAATCCTAAACTTTGAAGTGGAAGATAATGAGATCACAAAGACAGCAATATTGTAACTTTTGCAAACTTTATAAACTGAGAGAATTAAATGTAAAGATGCATGTTATATAAATCCATTTAAAGTAAAATAGTGTTTGGTTGGTTTATATTTGGTACTTCACCTTCTAAATGCTATCATGAACATCTTTGTTTCATTCACCTTTTTGAATCCCATTAAGTTGGTGGACAGGAATTCATAGAAATGACATATATACCAGAATGAATGTTTGAGTCCTCATTAGCGAACATCCTTTAATGAATGTGAAAGGAAAGAAAATAAAACATTCTCATTCTAGTGATCTATAAACACTGCAAATAATACTCAGGATGCAGATTGTGTAATACATACAGGCAGTGCTGGCTCTGCCATTAGGCAGAGTAGGCAAATGCTAGGGGCGCCGCCTGCC
>WMED01026991.1:0-10711 GCA_019650415.1 Pipa parva | reverse complement strand
TACGATATATATATATATATATATCCCTTTGTTTTTAAAGAAGTACCAGCAACATCTCTTAACAGATAGGGACTTCATTTATTGTTTCCATTTCATTTCCAAACCTGAACATTTTGCAATTATGATGTGTAATATAAAACTAATATTAAAGTGTGGAAGGTTGGATACTACAGCTTCGGGCAGCACTTCCAGTCTATGAATGAAATTATGAGAGAATGGGAAAAGACAATAGATTTGGATGCAGAATAGCTGAATAAAGTAATCTAATATATGAAGTGCTTGTTATTTTCTATGAATATAGCCATTTGCCAGCACAATATACATAATTTCAATCAGTGTAAAAAGTAGCTGGGCCAAGCCAATTGAATGTCTGTTCAATTACATTCTGAATATTCACAGATGCTGATACAGTATCCTGATCCTCCTGCTGTAACAGATGATAATCAATGCTGCATTGTTCTTCCATTTGTCAAGAAAAAGAAGCCATGATTAAAATACACGTATGTTTTTTTCTTTTCTTAAAGGATGTTCAAATTTATAACATAACAGGTTCTGATTTTATTTATTTCCTTTCATTATTACTGTATGTTACCAAAACAAATAGGAAATGTATTAGATTTTGGCTTCTGTCGGCAAGAAATGGAATAAATAATGACAAAGGAATGGTACCTGATGAGGCGAGTTTCCCCACAAAACATTTTGCACCTGTGTGAAGTTGTGGCAATAAACCACTGAAAGTGACTGATAAACAGCCTGAATGTCTCTTTTTCATTACTGGTTTGACTATCTTGGTGGGGGTTCCCAGGAATGTTCAGTAATCTGAAGGAACATTTAATTTGTGATGAAAAGTCTTCCCATAACATATACAGAAAGTGGGCAGGATGATGAAATCCCATAGAATACACAGGAATGCAATAGATAGACTTATACTTAATACAAGTATGTTTTTTTCTTTTCTTAAAGGATGTTCAAATTTATAACATAACAGGTTCTGATTTTATTTATTTCCTTTCATTATTACTGTATGTTACCAAAACAAATAGGAAACAGAATACACAGGAATGCAATAGATAATGACATCTTTGCATGTACAATAATTTAGATCAGTGAACTGATTTCTCATACTTTAAAGTATGTAGAAACTAGAACTGCTCCATAAAGAAAAAAATGATGACCCAGTTTGCAATGTTCAATAACCAATTATAAATACAGAACCTAATATTTCAATAATATAATTACAGATGACATTTGCAATTACTGCAAAAATTACAAACTACTGTGAAAAATATTGCTTGAAGTTTGTTTTTTTCCTGGAGCTACTAGAGGGGGAATAGAAGTTAAGGAAGAAATTGGATAGTGCAGTGGTGCTGGTGGGGAGAGAAGGGGAGCTAAGGAAGGTGTTGGATGGTACAGGTAGTGGTAGGGATACCTTTATGTTTGCTTCTATTTTAGCTTCTGTACTGTAGGTTGTTAGTATTTAACAGTGAGACTAAACTGCCCTCTTTAAAGTGCACTTACTTTAATATTTCAAATCCTATGCGTATGTGGCAAGGCATTTGCGAAATTACCAATTGTAAGTCATCCGGATCCATGCCCTCAGCTGACATACACCCTGATGAGCTTAATCACTTCTATGCACAATTTGATTGGCTGAATAATACAGTTCCCTTGAAAAGCAGTCCTACATCAAACAAGCGACCATTAGTATTCTCTAGTACTGAAGCTTGTGCCAGCTTTTCTAAGGTGGATGCCAAGAAAGCAGCTGACCCTGATGGAGTGCCTGGCTGAGTGCTTAAGGTATGTTCTAAGCAGTTATCAAATGTCTTCACAGACATTTTTAATCTGTCCCTAACACAGACCATTGTTCCCTCCATCTTTTAATCTGCCATCATTGTGCCTGTCCCTACTGTATATATCACACTGCTTCTGATCCAAATGATTTTCAACCATTAGTACTAACTTCCATTGTTGCAAAGTGCCTAGAAAGACTGGTGTTATCCCATCTAAAGACATGCATTCCTGCCAAACTGGAAAAGTATCAGTTTGCCTACCATCGAAATAGATCCACTGAGGATATTAACGCCATGTCCCTGCATGTGGCCTTGTCACCCCTCGATGGTAAGGACTCATACACTAGAATGTTGTTCATTGACTTTAGCTCAGCATTTAATACTGTTAGGTTGTGCAGTAAGACCAGCTCAATCCCTACATATGTAGCAAGTATAAGCTACCTGGGTGCACTCTGCCAGTGCCAGAGAATTTTCAAAAACGATGAGAGTGTGCACTCCATAAAACATAGCGTTTATTTCAAAATTGCTGTAAAATCACTGTTATCCCATCTAGGCTGATTTTGAATCTTGGATACCTTGGCATTGATACATTCTTGCAAAATTGGATGATGGATCTCCTAACAAATAGAACACAGACTGTTAGGCTGAATAATACCCTATCCTCAACTATTTGCCTAAATAGTGGTGTGCCGCAAGGGTGTGTGTTAAGCCCATTTCTATACTCTTTGTTCATTCATAATTGCACTCCTATACATGACTCCAACCTGTTCATCAATTTTGCCGATATCACTTTTCTGGGTCTGATAAAGGGAATTGATGAATCTGCCTACATGGGAGAGATACAGAATTTGGTATCCTGGTGCAATCAAAATATGTTGCTACTTAATGTCCAAAAGACAAAAGAGATGGTTGTGGACTTTAGAAGAGGTAGTGAACATGAATACCCTAGTCCAGCGGTTCTCAACCTTTTACCGGCCACAACCCCTGGCGCTAATGTCACCCCACGTAGCGTAATGACGTTCGGCTAGAACATCATCACGTATGCGCGTCATGTGGTGACATTCGGGCAAAACTTCATCACGTACGCGCATCATGTGGTGTTGTTTTCAGCCGACGTCACCCCGCAGGAACCCTTATAAGAAGGGTCATGCGGGCATTTCCTGGTGCCGCAGTGGTTCTTGACCCCCGCCAGGGTCGCGACCCACAGGTTGAGAACTGCTGCCCTAGTCCATGTGATGTGGTAGAGCAGGTGGACAGTTTCAAGTTCCTTGGAGTTCACGTATCAAAAAATCTAACATGGATCCTACACTCCTCAAAGTCTGTTAAAAAAGCTCAACAATATCTCTATTTCTTAAGGAGCCTCAGGAAAGCACGTGTATGCATGAGAATATTAATAGACTTCTACCGGTGCACTGTTGAGAACATTCTAACATACTGGATAACAGAGTGATATGGAAATTGTACTGAATTGGACTACAAAGCACTTCAAAGGGTAGTTAAAAGAACCCAACACATTACTGGCACCCAATTAACCTCAGTCAAGGACATTTATTGAAGTTGCTGCCTAAATAGAGTGCAGAATATCTTCCAGGACAATTATCATCAGAACCATGATCTGTGCTCTCTCTTACCATCAGGGAGATGATACAGATGCTCTCGTACTGGCAGGTTATGGAAGAGCTTTTTCCCAGTGGCTGTAGTCATATTGAACTCTTTCTTGTCTCTCGGAAGTCTCATTATGAATATGTATTATAATATGTGACACAAATGTGATTTTTGCTGGTGTGTACTTGTACAAATTCAGTGACAATGTATTTATTGAGATTTTTTTAGCATATAAATACATTAATACATTTGTTGAGATTCTGTAGAAGTCTAATGATATTGTGATATACTGTATATATATATATATATATATATATATATATATATATATATATATATATATATATATATATATAAAATAAAAGAGGTAGTAATGGCTAGTTTCTAACTTCCAGGTTCATTAATCGGACTACAAGTGGCTGTGATGTGGTCCTTTATTCCTCTAATAAAGCTACTAATTTAATGAGCAAGGTAAGTGCATACTTTAGTAAAGTTCTTCCCATCATCATTGTCCTGGAGGCTTGTTCTGGAAATCTCTTAAGCAATGAAGAGATAGATGTGGACTCTTGTCATCCACAAATTCAGTAAGTTTTATGTGATGCTCCACATGAATAAAGGTGGCTTTCACACTTGACTATAACAAAGTTTATGTGTAGCTGCTGCCAGTCCTGCAAACCAGAAGGAAGTGGCCAATGGTGCCACCATCATGGAGATGTTTCTTATGGGACATCATTATTTGTTTGTGTGCGCACATTTTTTATTTCTCCCCTTTGGTGCCAAATGATCTTGTACTGATACAGGGGCATGTTCCCTCCTTTGATTCAGATATTGCTTGCAGGAGTTAGTGTTAACATGTGCTTTACTGACTAAAACAGTTTTTTTTCATATGTTAACCTCTGAGAAACTCCAGCACCTTGTGAGAAACTAAACTAGACTCGGTTGGCTCTTTTCACATCTTCATAAATATGAACCATTTGGCAATGCAGCATGAAGGTACCATTTTTGTAATCCTCTTCTAGAATCACTAGATGCAATTGATAATGCCAGCTACTGTAGAAATCACAACACGGATTATAACAATGAAGAAAAAACTAATTAGCTTTCTCTGAAGGGACTGCAGTGGTATTGATTGCCTCTCAAAGCCATGCAAAATTTATTGGGTCCTCTTAAGTGCCTGCCACAAGGCTACAGATGTAAACATTAAGATAAATGTACAGTTAGGAAAAAAAGCAGCAAGAGAAAAATATGAGTTTCTCATAAGATACTTCTGTCTATCTAGTATCATTTTTAACAGATTTTACTGGACAGAATATATTTCAGCTTAGTAGCTAGCAAGTAAACTAAATAAAATCCCATTCTTTAGGTAGATTAGGAAGCAAAACTTTTCATTTCATTGCTTGCTAAACATGATTACATTT
This sequence comes from Pipa parva, assembly GCA_019650415.1. Classification (NCBI taxonomy): domain Eukaryota; kingdom Metazoa; phylum Chordata; class Amphibia; order Anura; family Pipidae; genus Pipa; species Pipa parva. Next base: position 5,898 of record WMED01026991.1, on the reverse strand, counting down.
TAAAGGTCCAGCAACACTAGAAAGAGAGACATTTCCATCGGGTTTGAGATGACAGTCATTCTAAATTAGCGAGTGTGAAAATGTCATCCTTGAAGTTGAAAACTAATTTTTATTGGTTTGCGCTTGTTTATCTATTTGTTCTTTGAAGACATCTGATGCATTAACAAGCACATCCGGTACAACTACTATCAATGGAGCTTTAGATAATATATATTTATTAGTAGCTCCCAAAAGGTCAAAAAAGTTAAAGTAATAAAATATTGTACACTCGAGACATATTTTGAAGTGAAGATTATGCATATTGTATGCAATGTTGTATAAATGCAGAAGGAACATTTTTTTATTTGGAGTTTATTTTATCATGCTGTTCCTTTAATATTAGCTATATTTTCTTAGAGAGATATTATGATCATGAACTTTATCATTTTTAGATTACATCATATTTCATTTCTGTCAGTAAACTGCACTGTACTTGTTTTGTGGAATTGAAGATATGAAGTTTAAGGTTTTCAGAAAATTATTATGTTAAAGTAATGAATTCTTATTTAGCTAAGTACTGAGAGATAGATAGATAGATAGATAGATAGATAGATACAGATAGATATAGATAGATACAGATAGATAGATAGATAGATAGACTTTCCAGCCTAGTATCTCTATCTATCTATCTATCTATCTATCTATCTATCTATCTATCTATCTATCTATCTATCTATCTATTGTTATATACATTATATTGTTTAACCTCATCACAAATGTAAGTACAAACTTTATTTCCCACACCCATACAGTGGTGTTTATCTACTGTTGGGGCCATGGGACCCTGAAGGGGAGGGAAAGAGGATGCAAGCACCATCCCTAGGTAACAAAATGAAGCACATCCAGAGTAGTTCTCACCATCCAACGCACCCCTCCACCATCCATTAAGTAGATTGTGCAGGACAGAGAGATACATCTGGAATTTAGAACTACTCCTGTTGAGTCACGTGATGGTGATGTCATGATGTCCATAATGTCATGTACTGATGATGGCATGACATCACATACTGATGATGTCATGATGTTACAGCGCTGCTATCCCTGCATTAATCCTTTTGAATGGCTACATGATGCAGCATTTGTGACATTGCTGGACTGAGCTCTAGCTGTAACAAGATAAGCTAAGATAATGTAACTTGAATGAGGGGGATCACCCCCATGGGGAATGTATTAGCAAGATTACTAAGTACAATCCAGAAAAATAGGGTGATTTCAATTCATTTAAGGCATTGAGACCTACATTAAGAGATCAAAAAGAGAACTTAGTTTAGAGGTCTAGTAGCTCATGGCAACCAATTAACAGGTACAATTCACTGGTATAGTGGAGCTAAAATGATGAAAGCTGACTCCTGACTGGTTTCAGTGGATTAATAGACCCCTGTAAAGTTTGTCGTTTTGTGAATTGCCCTAAAATTAGTTTCTGTTTAGTGTATTGTATATTCCATCTCCAAACTGTTGCAGACCTGCAACAACCAGCATCTTCTGTTATCCATTAGCAATATGCCAGCTATAAAGGCAACTGGTTCCACAGTTCACAAACATTTAAAGGAATACTACCACCAAAAATAAAAGGTTACTTTGCATCTAGAAAACACTGACCAATGACTAACCTTGAAAGAACTGATTTACTTAAAAGTATTTTTGTGCTTGCAATAGGGAATACATCTGCCTCTTCATTTACAAAATTCAAATGTCTTTTATGACTTCATTATTGGAGATAGTTTACAACTGTATCACATTTTTTTGTCTCCATCCCCACCAAGTGAACAGCCATTCAGAATTAATTATTTCAGCAATTATATGGATGTTCTATCAAATAAGTAGCTCTTGTTTGAGCCTGTTTTGATTCACAGGAAACTATACCTATAAAAAAGAATTTGTCAGTTTACAAAAAAAGGTATGTTTACATAAAGAGAGGAGAAAAGTTGATATTTTTGATGTACAGATTGATGTGCTTGCTGTTAAATCAGCTGCTCATAAAAAAGTATGTAGGTGAGTGCATTGAACAGTGCCATATTAACAAAGGGCAGATGAAACAGTAGATTACAGTCCCTATTACAAATCTTGCCCAGGCCTCTATTACTGGGATCTATTTTATAAAGCAATGACTTTAGTGGATATTCCATTTTGACATTATGTAAAATGTAATGAAAGTATTGTGACATTTTATTTATATAAATGTTTTAGATCGTGGACCCATAATAAATTCACTTCAGAATGTTTGTTTTTGATCCAGCACTAACAGTAAAACTTGTATCCAGAGGTCTTCTGTTGAAGTCAGATGATAATTTTTGCAAGTGAATCAACTAGCAAAGACAACTTCACACAAAGCATCAACTTTGGTCAGTTGTCCAAGTTAGATCACTTACTTTGCAGGACCAAGATTCACATTCAACTTCTAAAGTCTATTGCACCCACAAGTGTTTTTGTTCCACCTGCAGGTCTAGGTCTTTTTTCAAAGACAAAACCAGTCAAAATTCAAATGACCACCAGGTATTACACTCCCATATACACCCAGTAAAAAGACTATACCAATTTTGTTTTGTTTTAATTAAATGGAAATCAATTTTTATCAACAATACCATAATTAACAGAACATTTCTCCTTTTATAATTTAATGGAAATCAATTTTTCCAATACAACTCTAATTAGCAAATCTTTACCTGTCATTTTGAAGTAAAACTAGAAAAAATATTTTGGTGGCACCTATTAGTCTCATCCATTATCCTTATTAATCAAAGTATTGCTTCTCCAGGTTGCACTGCTGCAAGTTGTCATGGGTAGGGACTTGAACATAAACACTTAACAGACATTTGCAGTGAAGTGCAGAAATGTGTAACTTGAAATGGAGGGAAACGCATGGGGAACCACAGGACTGGAGGCCACAAAAGGAACTGGAGCACCCAGTGACCATTACACCTCAAGAGGCATTGAGGCGTATTGAAACAAGATCAACATGAACGTGTAGGAAAGGTGCAAATCAGAAGTGTAGTGGATTCTTTTTATCACAGTGAGGTTGGCACAGGATAACACCGAGGTGCGTAGTCTAAGGAGGGCCAGGTCTTCACCTTTAAACCCCCGCAAGGAGGTACTGGCCTTTGCAGCAGGCACCATCTAGGTCGCGGCCCTCAGGTTAACCCCCCACTAGTGGCAGCTGACTGTAACACTGGAAACACAAGTGGATACAGGAACTGAAGAACTACCACTCACTAGGTCACATGGAGTGAAGGAGGCAGCTTGAAAAAATACTTGAAACAACTGGAATTGCAGGACTACAACTCAATAGGTTGAATGGAGAGTAGTGTACCTTTAGGAGCAGAGAAGACAGACCAACACTGGAGCTGTCAGAAGAGATGGTACAATGCTGACCTGAGGATATCCCAGCAGACTGAGTTGTAGAGCTGACACTCCAGGATCCACAAAGAAGCTGAAGCAATAACAGGACTTGAGAAGGCACAAGCAGTCCAGGGTTGAAGCCAGAAGCTGACCAGATGATATAACAGCAGACTGGGAAGAAGAGCTGATACTTGAGAGTCCGCAAAGAAGCTGAAGCTGAAACATTAACTTCTGAGAAGGCACAAGCAGTAGCACAGCAAAACAGCAGCTTTGAGTAAAGGTAAATGACATTAGGAGACATTAACGCTAGAGTACTGTGTAACATTGCTCAGTCCCTTTTGAATCTGGCATCGCTGACATCATGCATGACATCAGAAGCTCCGGATTGGCTGGCAACCCAGAAACGCAAGAGAGAGCATTCCTCCAAGCACTATTTAAATGGTTACTTTCCTTTTGTGTTTTATGGAGGATTGTGAAAAACAGATGTAGGAAGACATGAGCCAATGATGACATGATGAATTTACATGAGCCAATCATTTCAATTTTGGATCAATCTTCAAATAAGATCTGTGAAATTATATTACTGCCTTGATTCATTTTAACTGTTTCATAAAGTGGGCTCAAAAAGGTTGTTGTGAATCATTTAGGGGGTTATTCACTAAAGTCTGCATTGTTGCGTATAGGTGTGAATTCGCCAGATAAAGACAGTTGCAATAGGCTGCTACGTCGCATCTTCATAATGAGAATATTGTCGCAGTTGCGATTTTATTATGGGGAAATTGTCGTGGATTAGCTATGAGAATCCGCTGTTGGCAAATTCGACAGTTGAATTTGCACCTTAGTGAATAACCCCCTTTGTGGTCAGTGGTTTACCTAATGGTGTCCCCTCTGCAGTGACCTGAAGTTACACTCTTGGGGGGTAATTCAGGAAAGTGCGAATTCACCATGTGATGCTTCGCATCAGCTCACCGAGACAGGTACCCGCTCCCTGCACTCCTGCACAAGGAGATCAGCAAACGCTTTAAAGGTACTTTGGATTGGCGAGGCAACTCGAGTGGCTGCGAAGTGAGCCGAAGCACCTTTAAAGTGTTTGCTGATCTCCTCGTGCAGGAGTGCAGGGAGCGGGTACCTGTCTCGGTGGGCTGATGCAAAGCATCACATGGTGAATTCGCACTTTCCTGAATTACCCCCTTGGTGGTTAGGCTCAAAAATTGCTTCACAGTATATTTTGTTGTGCTTGTTTGTGCTTCAAAATTGGTTAATGTTAAGTAAATAAAAAAAGATTCACTTTAATGTTAGAATTTTTAGTTTCCAAATAAAATAACAGTTCTGTTTTACTTAAATAACTGCAGTCAGGATACTCTATTTTTGCCCTGGCCACCCTTGGACCCACACTGGAATTTGACTGTGTAACAACTGCCCATAAGAACCAAATTTGCAATTTCTGGTGTTTGGCCATGCATCTGTAACAAAAATTCTAATAAGCTACTGTAAGACCACCACTTCTTTTTAGCATTTTTTTCTCTAAAAAGTCATGAGGACAGGTCAACTTTACTAAACATGACATGTTGATTTAAGACTCAAACAAAACTTTTTTTTATGTTGCTCCTTATAAAACAAAAGACTTTGTAGCTATTTAATACTATATCACTAAAGTGCGAAGTGAGGCGAAGGATCCGCACCTCACTTCGCACTTTGGTGAATTCCCCCCTATGAATGGGACTTTTTTTTTAGAAAATGACAATGAAGGTTTCAAAAACAAATAATCAATACTTTTTTCTTTAAATTTAGTATTTGCCTTTTTCAGACAATTTTTTTGCTAAGTACCAAATCTTTTTCCCAGGATTGAAAAACTTGGGGATTAATGAACATGACAAATGCTAGATGTATCTCTTTGCTTGCAGGTCTCCATTTCGCCCATTGAGCATGTCTGAATATTCTGTTAAGGCAACATGTATATAATATTCCAATGCTTACTCAGCAGGAAAGCTATTGGTATACCAAGATAACAGTATAGAAGCAAGAAATAAGATATGTAAAGCTGTAAAGATACATTATCGTGCTCAAGTGCAACCTTTGAAAAACCGTCACCTTTGTGATAAAGAGTTAAAGACTTTCACAGGCCACATCTACATTAGCAGTTGGTAATTTTCTTACTGATTCCATTGTTGGCAACCAGACCAATCACTAGATGACTAGTTTCATTTAATGATCATAAATAAAGCTTTCCTAGCTTGAAAGTTATAAACTTTACTTGTAAAAACAAATTCTACAACTTGCCTACCAAAGTCCAGAAAGCCTTCATGTGCTGGAGGCATGACCTTTTTTTTTTCAGTTTCAAACAATTGTGTAATTTGTAATTAATTACAAATACGTTTATCGTTACAATCAACACGTTTTTTGGAGTCTGAATAACCCTGGATTAAGTATAAGATAAATTGGGATTTAAGTGGAGTCGTATGTAAGGCATATAAAGGTTTATCTGGTCACCTGGTTAAGAAGATATCCTGATTAAGAGGTTCA
>WMED01026990.1:0-10711 GCA_019650415.1 Pipa parva | reverse complement strand
TTTTATTCTCATGAGATTTCGTTTGTGATCCCGAATTTTCGGTATTTTCCATGGAAAGGTAGCCATGCTTACTAATGTACCTATCTATGGAAAAGAATTTGAAAACTCAAATGAAATCTCTGGAGATCAACCCAAGATTTCTCTCGGTAAAGTCGGAAATTTCACCCTAGAAATCACGACTATTTAGAAATCCCAGGAATAACCCAGCCATGGGTGTAACTGTGATACTGGAAAGTTTATGCAGTGTGTGTTCTTTGTCTCTTTAAAATATATTTTCTTGCTCTTGTGTCTGTTTTATTTCAATGTTGAATTGGTTAAATCCTTTGGGATAGACAACATATTTATATTTGCTAAGAACTCGCAAAAACATTGGACCTATTTTCAGTAAGTGCATCTGATTTCCACAGGCTCCGTTACACTAACCATGGTCTAGGTAATAGATAGCTTGCTTTATTTATGGTAATTACATTTATACTGAGCTATCACATTACTGTTATCTTTGTTGTAAACATGCTATCATGTTTACACTTTATTCTGCGTATGCTATTCACTTGCTCGCCAGCAAAAATAGAGATCATACAATAAAAATAACAGATAATCCAAATCAATATATAACAATCTTCCCTTGCAAAAGGAGCCACTTGATATACATTGTATAATGGGTTTCATAATTGTTTATTTATGATATTATCAAACTCTGCATTAGTGTTTCTTATCCTTTAGTCCCGAAATGCTTCAACATAAAATTAAAGGTCAAATCATACTAGGACATTAAGTTCAACAATCTTTGGAGTCCCTATGTTTAAAACAGTAGGCTAAATTAACATTTAAGCAAATCTCTGAATTTCTGAAAATGTAGATTTCAGGTTATACTGCATAACTTAAGTGACTTGATGTGCCAAACTGTGTGTAATATGATAGCTCTTTGGGGTAATTTTGGTCTGTTTGCAATAGACATCAACCCCTTTTATCATCAGCCCTATATAAAATGTAGAGTTTTGGACAATGATGAGGCTTCATAAACAATGATAACTATTTTTTAAAAGGTTAATTCACTCTGAAAGAAGACCCATTTTCTAAAGATAACTCTACCTTGGGATCAGCCATCAGGCTAATATATCACAGCCAATGAAGGAAAAGTAGGCAGTGTGCCGGTGAAGCCAATCGGAAGCAAGTGGGTGGTGCACTTTGATGTCACTGGCAGAGGGGGGTGGCTGTGCCTCACTGTGGTCAACCCCCCCCCCCCCCCCCCCCAGACATAAATTGAGACGTACTGTATGTTGTTTTGCCCACAGTTTGCTATTATATCTGCAAAAACTTTCAATTGTCAATGGTTAATTGCCTAGGGTGACATAGCTTACAATAGGGTTAGTCATAGTCTTGTAGCTCTTTAGCAAAACTAGTATTTTAGGTGTTAAATTATCCAGGTCTTTAAAGGCCAGCAACACCAAAAAAATATAAATTCCCATTTGAATTGGCATGGCAGTTTACCAAATAGAGCTCTTTCCTGTAATGAATGGCCAACTCTACCCCAATATGGCAGAACCCACCATCCTGCCATGTCATAACATGAAGCAACTGGGCCAAAATTCTAGCATAATCCCAAGAAAACATTTCTGTAGATTACCATGACGCAAGGTGGTTGTTGTTCACCATGACGCAAGGTGGTTGTTGTTCACTATGACGCAAGGTGGTGGTTGTTCGCCATGACGCAAGGTGGTGGTTGTTCGCCATGACGCAAGGTGGTGGTTGTTCGCCATGACGCAAGGTGGTGGTTGCTCGCCATGACGCAAGGTGGTGGTTGCTCGCCATGACGCAAGGTGGTGGTTGCTCGCCATGACGCAAGGTGGTTGTTGTTCACTATGCCTTTTTCCACAGCAACAAAATTCTTACTCCAGGCTCCAAATGTAACATTTGTAATGAAACGAGGCTTCAGCTGCAGGTGTTTTCCTGCTCTAAAATATCCCCACAGGAGATTCTTGTAGTAGATTTCTCTCTGCCAAAACTCAGTGCTTCCCCATTTAAGTGATGCTTTGCCTGTGGGGGTTGAGTTTTGTCGCTGAGGAAACAAAACGTGAATTAATTGTTACCTAAAAACAATGGAAAAAAAAAAAATTTCCCCTCAAAAAACGACACTATTTAATGCCGTATCCCACCTTAATTAGGCGTAAATAAGATATTCTGTTGGCAATGTGCTTTTAGAGTGGCACACGTACAGTCACCTTTAGAGAAACCCATTTTATAATATGAAGTTACAGGAAATATCCAGGTTTTCTATAAGAGAGAGAGAGCTGTCCTGGGTTTGGTGGCTGATGAGAGATTTCAGTAAAATGAATAACGGATGTATTTACATATTCATTTTTTAAAATTCATTTCAAGGTTAACAACTTTGTTTAAGGGTCCTTTTTTACGCACATCGGTGACCTTAAAATAACTCTCTGCTAATCTGTTTGTTTATGAGGAATCCAGTATAATGCTGAATTCCTCCCATGAAACTTAGCCCGCTTCTCCTATTTTTATAACTTGATCTTTGCAGTTTCTTTTGTGCTTGACAGACAATTTATTGGAAACAGAAAAAGGCATTAGAAATGGGAATAAATCATTGGATACCCTAGAGCTAGAACTGGCTGTTATATACTGAAATTGGTAATACCAGCTCTCAATTACTGTCACACAGTCACTTCATGTATTGGAGTTAAACATTTGGTTTTTTTTTTGTCTAAAATAACACAAGCACACAAGACCAGCGGTGAATCATATTGTTCTGTGTCGGAATATGCTTGAAATTCTGTTGCAGAGGTTAAAAAAGAAATCTGTCTTGGACATTTATCTCTGAGTATAGTTTGTTAAGCAAAATGACTTTTCTAGATCGGTATTTTACCGCATACGGTTTATAGCGTTTTTTTTTACAAGTGGATACTGACGTACAAATTGGGAAGCACTGAAAAATCCCAGTTTTGTATCTAGATGGATAACAACAACATATTTAATAGTAAGTCACAAGGGCACAGGGCTGGTTTTAGATGTCTGTCCCCAATAGCTAAGGGACCCCTTCTCAAACAGACCCCATGTTTGTGCCAGACAGAATGGGATTTGTTTGAGCTATTGGGGACCCTTGACAATTGATCAGTTTGCACACCGTTATAGAGCGAGAAACATCATCACTGATGATGCACAGCAACATCCTAACCATGGACTTTACAACCTTCTCCCATCAGGTAGACGATACAGATGCCTAAAATCCCGTACAGAAGAGCTTTTTCCCTGATTCAATACTCAACCTCAATCTCTCCCTCAATACTTACTAGCCTCCACTTCCTTCTGTCCCTCCCCCCTCATTCTCATCCCTATTGCACTTATCATACGTGTGTGTGTGTGTGTGTGTGTGTGTGTGTGTGTGTATATATATATATATATATATATATATATATATATATATATATATATATATGCACATGGTCTATAGTTTAATTTATATATATTATATTTATTATCATATATGTCATATTATTACTATATTGGTTTTATTTATCTTGCTGATGCTACTGAATTTGTATGCCACTGATTTGTATGTACTGTACTTATCCAGTGACATCTAATCTAAAAGGAACAGTTCCGCCGAAAATAATTAAAAACACATTTTTTTATTCATGCTAATTACCACGAGTTATTTTTTAAATACAATTTATTATCTTTTTTTTAAAAAATAAAACGTACCTGTAAAGCACTTCCGTGTAGCAAACTCCATCTTCAGACACCGCCGGTGACTCTACGGCGTCCTAAATCAGGCGATCCCTCTCAGGTGCGCATTCCTCTCCAGCCAAGCTCCTAGTGAAGCCCCGCATAGGTACTTCCTAGAAGTCACATGGGAGAGCGTGCACGTCATCCTGGGAGAACACATTGATCATGTGCACGCTTTCCCATGTGACTTCTTGAATAAAAGTGTTTTAGTGTTTTTATTTTTTTTAATTTCAGCCGAACTGTTCCTTTAAAACCATTCCTGAAAGGGCACTTTTAACTTTCAAAGCGTATCTTGTTTATTAGTTAAATACACTACTTTCCCTTCCAAAGTTTATTTTTTTATGTACTAAATGCATTTATTCTCATGATAGTGGTTTGAGAATGGGGTTGAAGGGAGTTTGGCAAGAAAGTAGTAACAAAGAGTGATTCCTAAAGTCCTGTCCTTAAATATTAGTATTCCATAGATTGCCATGCTCGGTGAATGTCGTGGATTCATTGTAATGGCTTAGACAGCCTTCAGTCTCCCCAATCTTTGTTTCATTCTAGTTATAATCTACTTTAAGAAACATGAAGAATGACATTGTTGTATAAAGGGGTGTTTAGCATTCTACTGCAACGTGTTTTTTTTCTTTTATTTTCCTAACAAAAGAAAAACAGTATATACTGTATAGAAATATATATACTGTATTTTCCTGAGTATAAGATGACTTTTTAACTCCTGAAAATCTTCTCAAAAGTTGGGGGTCGTCTTATACGCCGGGTGTCATCTTATATAATTAATTAATAAGCCCTCCCTGTCTCCAAGATTATCAGAGCAGTAGCACATCTCTCTGACCCATCCTTGTATCCTATTACTGGTACCAACTCCTCTGCCTCTCAGATCTCGCATATGCGTGCCTCCGGAGTGAGATCTGAGAGGCAGAGGAGGTGGTACCGGTAATAGGATACAAGGGTGGGCCAGAGGGATGCTCTACCTCTCCAATAGTCTTGGAGACATTGAGGGCTGGGCAGCAGGGAGAGCTGACCAATCCAAGCAGGATTTGAATACAATCAGCCAATTTGCCGGTACGGTACATCGCTTGTATTGGAAGAGGGGTAGTCTTATATGGAGAATATATCCCAAACTCTATATTTTAACTGGAAGAGTTGGGGGTCCTCTTATATGCCGGAAAATATGGTACATGGTACATTTTATTCACTACTTACTTTGGGAAAGATCGTTTTATAAAATTTACCAAGAAATGTAATGTTTGTCATTATTATACAGTTGTGCACACACAATCAATTCACTCAGTACTTCTTTTATTTTAATGCTTTGTTTGCCCACGGTAAGGCTCTCATAGTAACACTGTAATTAAACATGGCAGAAAAGGCCACCAAATCTAACCAGTCCCCCCATACTGTCTAACTGCTTCATGTGTTAAATTAAGTAGAATGAGTTCTCATTCTGTCAAAACATTTGGACTGTTCAATGGGAAATAAGAATCCTCCCTGGGACAGCCATTCTATTCTCTTTTTATTTTAAGGGATAGAAACACAAAAAAGCAACACCATCTTCTGCCAAGACAGTCTATAATCTATTTGTAGGTCCCCAGCTGATCTTGCTGTTCCTAAATTATAAGCTATTAATTATAGACTGATAAAGATGCAGAAGATATGTCAGCATTACCCTCACTTCAGGTGCAAGCTTTTCAAATTAGTCGGACCATTGAAACCACCTGCTCGATTGAATGCTAAGGGCCTTGTGTTCCTCGTCTGAACATTGCAGTGTTAACATTGTTACTAATTTTCCCTATTTCTCCAGGGCAAATACTAATTAATGGATACAGTTCGCAGCTGATTAGCTATAGTTTCTTTAGTAATTACATTCGCATGCTAACTGTTCAGAAGAGGATTTCTTACCCTGGTTTTTTGGTTTTTTTTCCACCAGGAGCTTAATTTGTTTTCTGAATTGTACCGACCCTTGAGATAATAGCTGGTTTCTTCTCATTTTTTCTGCCATCGGAACTTGTTGTAGGTTATAAGTGAGTTTAATCTTCAAACAAATGTTGTATTGTAACGTGTTTGTTTGCATTAAATGAATCTCTAATGAGCACAAATGAAACATTAATGTTTTGTTTATAGATTTTTATTTATTTTTTCGTAGCAAAGCTTGTTTATCTCTGCACAGTGGACTGAATGAAATATTAAGGTTTACAGCGCTAATAATTAACAAGGACATGGCTATAAAACCTGCCTAGAGATTACTTCTTACATTACCTTAATGTCTTGGAAGTTCTTACATCATTTTTATTAAAAAAAACCAGATGGATATGCTCAAAAGTGTATAAAGAAGGCATCCGCATGAATGAAAGCGCAAGTATTTTCCTGAATGAGCCCCACCTGCCAGGCAAGCCCGACTTCCTAAATTCCTGGCTGCATCATGTGATGCAAACAGGCCCTCCCGATGGGTCGCTATGCCCCAGTTCCACATTGCCCTTGTTTGCTAACTTAAAGGAGCCCCCGTGGCAGTTCCCCCTATAACCCCCTGTTTGCAGCCCTGTCCTTGACTTTCACATTGCTTATTGTATATAGAGGATAATGTATCTTTCTTTGTTAAGAAATATATATAATAGAAATATATAATATTAATGGTAATGGAGAATTCCATGATGGATTTTCATTTCCTCCTTAGGGCGAAATTTATTAAAGTCAGTAAAACTGCTCTCGGTCTTTCCACGTTTATCACGCAAGATCTTGCGGTGTTTCCACTAGATTACTGCGCAAGTTTTTTTTATCTTGAATTTTTTTTTATGTTATAAAAAGGTAGCCATTCTACTAACGCAAAGTGCGGCTAACCTTTCCATCGAAAAATCGAGATTGAAAAAAAAATCACACGGTAATCTAGTGGAAACACCGCAAGATCTTGCACGATAAACTTGGAAAGACCGAGAGCGGTTTTACGGACTTTAATAAATTTCACCCAAATTTTGGGCGAAATTTATTAAACTCGGTAAAGCCATTTTCACTTTTCTGAGTTTAATAATTTGGGAGAAGACTTTGAAGATTCTCCCGGTAAGTATCACACGATTTGCCCCGATCGGCTGTGAGAAACTTTTTTTTGTTGAAGATATCCATGGATAGGGTAGCCATACAGTATAGCCACCCTATCCATGGATATATTCAATTAAAAAAGTTTATCATGGCAAGTATCGATCGAGGCAAAGCCTTCTCCTGATTAAACTCAGAAAAGCCGAAAAAGCCTTTTCAGAGGTTAATAAATTTCTCCCTTTAGACTAAAGGCAATTTGGAAAATTAAAGTGCACCGGTCACCTCAAAATACCAATACTAATTTAGGTTGTACTAATGAAATAAACGTTATTGTAAATATAAATGTATTAAAAAAATGTACTTTTATACAGTGTTTCTCTCTGTCATCTTCCCTGTCAGTCTGACTTTGTTTTCCCAAGTTGGGTGGGTGAGACTAAATGATGATTGACATTATAACTCCTCCAATCAGATCCCTGCTAGATCATGATTTAAGAGATCTGATTGGAGGAGCTATAATGTCAATCATCATTTAGCCTCGCCCACCGAACACTCTGGAAATTAAAGTCGGGCTGACAGAGAGAAACACTGTATAAAGTTACATTTTAAAATACATATGTTTCTTTCATTAGTACAACCTACATTAGTATTAGTTTTGAGTTGACAGGTGCATTTTAACAGGACAGTGGGGTGATGGTAGTATTAAGTGAGAAATGACTGGTTGATCTACCGATAACACAACTAATCATATAATTTATAAATAACGGAAAGTACCATGCAGTTACACTGTATTACTCTGTTACTGTAGATTATACTGTAAAAAGAACTTTATAAATTCTATAATACATAACCTAGCAGGAATGTTTGAAATGAAATTTAAAAAAATATATATATATTTGCTTACTTAAGGGTAACATTGAAGCTATTTAATAAGACTTTAATTAAATCTTGTTAAGAGATCTAATACAACAAAGCATATTGTCCCCAAGGAAGGCATTCTCTTTCTGCAAAAAAAATAAAAAGACACCTTTCAGTGGTTATCCCTGCTTATTACATTGCAATTGAGAGATAAGAGCTTGTTTTGGATGAAAATGATATCATGGCTTTGAACGTCCCTACTGATGATTAGTAATAGAGATAAAGAAAGCTCAATATATTGCTGGCACGGCAGCGTCACGTCTGTTTGTCTAATATGATGATGAATTTAGCTACAATTGAATATATCAGTGATTTAGGAAAGCCTTGTAATACTTAGAGACAAATGCACAAAAGTTTACATTTAGAGATGAATCCTTTAGTAGTGGGAACATTGTGTCAGTTGACTTGAAAATAATTTATTTTCTCTGTATGGGAGGTTGAAGAGCTTTGTGATGATGTTATTATAAAAGGATAGGTGTTAGCACATGGGCACAAAGAATATATGTATGTCTTCTGAGTACGCAATCAAGAAGCATTTGTCCTGGAAAACACTGACCGGGAAACTCTCTGTTTGTTTCGATTTTAAATCTGAAGTATTTAGGGCAAACCAAATGGGTTTTACAGCATGAATATTGATGTTCTTCTGTGTAATATCCACCCTAGAGATTCAGAATTTAAAAGTAAACCTTCATGCGTCTTAAACTTCTCAGTGTTGCAGAGAATGATGCGCAATACATAATGTCATAAACCATTCAGGCCACTCAATGGCATTTATGGCTTTTACTTATAGTTTGAGCAATACTTGACAATACCGTTTTCTCATTGAACAGTTATTTTAATCAGACAAGATTTTAAGAGATGTATGTGTGTGTGTGTGTACTTGGTGATACCTTTTTTTATTGGAATAACAGTCGTTTCAAATAGACGAGCTTTCGAGAGATCCCTTCTCTTCCTCAGGTCAAAGCAATACGTTGAGGAAGTACGAATATCTCTCGAAAGCTTGTTTATTTAAAAAGACTGTCAGTCCAATAAAAAGGTATCGCTAAATACTGCAATATTCATTTTTTTTTTATCTGTGAACTGACACAACCACTCTACCCTAACTTATTTATATATATATATAAATATATGTGTGTGTGTGTGTGTGTATATATATATATATATATATATATATGACCATTGTAATTTAATAATTGTCACGGGCTGAGTGGATCCTCTGTACCACCTTGGGGTTTGACGTAGGTACACTGCGGGGCGCGGAGTCTAAGGAGTCCCTGGTCTTCACCTTTAACCTCCGCAAGGAGGTACTGGTCTTAGCTGTGAGGAACTCCCAGGTCACGACCCCCGAACGTATCCCCCTAGGTAGTTGCTGGCACTGAACGATGACTGTAATGAGCCACAGGGTACCATACTTGAAACAGCAGAACAGAGCAGGTATACTTGGAACAGCGGAAACGAGCAGGTACTGTCATTTTAATAGGTAAATAGGGTAACAGGAAACAGGCACTGGGAGTAACACTATCACAATAGATTGAAGACAGACATATATAGCAGACAAGTTCTGTAAAACATCAGGAACATAGGCGACCTTACAAGCTGGAAGCTTAGGCACCAAGTGCCCAAGCTGTCCAGCTTTTAAATCTCCCACTGCGTCTCTATGCAGCGGGGGCGCTCCCGACACGTACGTATGCTATTCGCCCGAGTCCCCCTGCCAGGTAAGAGACGGCAGCAACGCCGACCGTCACAATAATAGGTTATGTCCAAATTAATATAAAAACATACACTGAATTTCTAAATGTGTTTTATATATTATTTTACAAAAGAACTCATTGCTCATTTAGCATATTTTCCCTGTAATACATTTCTGGTTATGATCCCCCAGTTCCACATCAGTGGAACTAATCATTATCCCTACTATAGTTTTAAGAATTTCAACCTGTTAAAACACATGAAAGTGCAGGTGTTTTGGTTGTCTTACACTTGATTTTATGTACTTAAAGCATTATGCTGCATCCGCACGAGTGCAGAATCCAGATGCCTGCTGTCATTCAACTAATTACTAGCGTCATTATTTGAATTTTTTTCATCTAGCTGTAAGGAGACTAATTGCATTCACTTCAGAATGCATCATTTTTCTCTTTCATAGAATCTGGGCTGTTTAAAGCCAGGTACACATGCACAGCATATTCTTACAAATGGCAATGTCATTATTCAGCATGAAATTGCTATAGGTTCAGAAAACAAGCACAATGAATGGAATCCCTCTGCAAAAGAGAAATGTTTATGGCAGATTAGTAATTAGTTTCATTAGGAAGACAAACTCAAAATTTAAAGTGGAGGAATTATATATTTCTTGATGGTGCAGCATTTCTTGGGTTTCAACCAATGTTTGAGGCCTTCTGAATATTTTGTAGCACTTCCCTTTGTTTTTAAAGCATACCTTAGTTTTTAAAATCTGGACAGTTTTGTATCAGCTTCCTGACCTCTGGTCTGTTGATGAACCACACGAGCAGCTTTTTGACCAAGCCAAATGTCTTCATTACTGTAATGCATTAATGGTACTTTGTCATCCTCTTTCACATACACCTTCCATGCCTCTCATGACTTAAAAATCCTTTGCAGTTAATTTGATGGACAAAAAAATCTAAAAATGAACCATGTACAAACCAGGTACTGATTTTAAAAATGGTTTAATCATATTGCTCTTGAATCAGGGATGTTTTTAACGCACTACTGTACCAATCCTGCCTTGTGTTTGGGAAATGATACACTGTTGACGAAAGTTATTAACGTAGAAAAGAACGATCTCGGCTTTTCGAGTTGATCCTGCAAGATTATCGCTTGAGTTTTTTAATGGAATGGTAGCCATACTACTAATGTAAAGTTTACTGCCAACGTAAAGTTTACTGCTAACATAAAGCTTACTGCTAACGTAAAGCTTACTGCTAACGTAAAGCTTACTGCCAACGTAAAGCTTACTGCTAACGTAAAGCTTACTGCTAACGTAAAGCTTACTGCTAACGTA
>WMED01026988.1:492-10711 GCA_019650415.1 Pipa parva | reverse complement strand
TAGATATAAGCAGAGACAAGTAGAGTGTAGCACCATATTAGCCATAGATATAAGTAGAGACAAGTAGAGTATAGATACCTTTTATTGACAGAATAGAGGGTAAATGCAAGCTTTCCAGACTACTTACCATGCCTGAAGAAGAGAGCTAAGTAGTTTGGAAAGGTTGCATTTACCTTCTATTCAGTTATACTCAACTTTTCTCTCCTTACTTCTACTTAAACTGTATCTGTGAATTTGTGCAATTGACTTGGTTTTCTGGCTAGTAATATTTGGTGGATCATCTTTTTAAGAGTGTTGATTAATATTTATGTTTAATTTGTTTAACATTTTTCAGTTTTGTTGCTTATATTTACCTTGTTTTTACATTATACTATGTATAGTAGTTTTTTTTTAAATACATTGAACATAATTTGTTCATATAATGAGTTGACTTACATCAGTCTGTAGGACTTGTATTATAATTTAATAATCAGGTTTTTTCATTTATTTAACATATGGAAAATGTAATTTGAGTATTGCTTTATGTTGAATAATTCTATGTTATAATTTTGTAATATTTTGTAATATTATTTAATTTTCAGTCTGTGATATAATTCTTGTTTTCTGTTTTTTTGCAGTTGTGATTGATGGACATCTCTTCTACTCTTCACTTATAAATCTTTTTTTTTTTCCCTTTTCAAATATCACAGGTTTAGCCCCTATGAATGGTATAACCCGCACCCCTGCAACCCTGACTCAGATGTGGTGGAAAATAACTTTACCTTGCTAAATAGTTTCTGGTTTGGCGTTGGAGCTCTCATGCAGCAAGGTATACGATTCAGCCTTTGCTTTCACTTGGGCACCATGTCCCACTATTTGCTGGGGTTACATATCACAATGGTACAAGATCCTTGCATGGGTGCCTCTGTGCATGTAGCCATATTCAACTTTACATCCATAATAATACCTTCAAGAATAGGTACCACCATGACATTTTATTTCAGTCAGTCACAAAAAATTTCATAAACCAATAAAAACACAGTACTCCATTTAAAACCATAAAACACGGTTTATAACATTCTCACCTCCTGATGCCATGCAAATTACTAATACCTTTTCCCCATTGCCCGAATGATTTTTTTTTTCTAAATATTTCTAATCATTATCATGATAGTTTAATATATTTATGTTTAGAAGGGAATCATTTTTAATTCAACAAATCTAGTACACATATGTAATAATATATTTGTCCTTTGGGAATGCATATTGACCCGACTTTTAGCACTTTTATGCAGTAATATACTATATCAGTTCAATCAGCCATTATAAAATTCTGACCAATTTCTAATATTATTGCTGTAAATTCTATTTTCTAATGAAGGGCTGAAAAACATTACTATCCTGTAAAAGTTTTAAAGACATTGCTCTTTATATTCAGTTTTGAATAGAACATATTTTACAATCAAAAACAAAATACATATGAAAAAGTCCACACTGTAACTTTTTTATACTGTAAGAAGCTTCTGAAGAGGGGTACATGATAGAGGAGACCCGTACATATCTTTTGGTGCCCCTTCCCCCCAGGAAACGGTGGGATATGGTGCTGGACATGACGTTACCTTGGGTACATGACAGTCAGCCCCTAACCGGCACACAGTAACTGTTGTTGAATAAAAATGTCCTAGGATTTTGCCAAGAACATATCTATAGAAAGTATTTAAACATATAGTGCTATTAGTCAGCTTGCTTTGTCATTGTTTTTCTTCCTGTGTCCTCTTCTGATTGATGCAAATGTTTGGAAAATGGAAGAAAAACATGTTCGTGTTTCATTCAAAATGTGCTTTTTTTTTTTTTTTAATTTTTTTTATAAGCACCATACAACAGCATTGTAATTTTACTTTATTCCAGTGGTGGAAATAGCATAGCTGTACCTAAAAGGTGTTTCATTACTTGTTTTGTCTTGCAGTTTTCATTACAGAAATCATAGTTGGAGTGGTTGTCCTAACAAATGTGATTTCACCTAACAATGAAATGGTAAGATGAAATGATAGGTAAGATGGACTGTTTTCAGTTATATAACCTATTTATTATACGATATATTTAAATGGTTGCAAATACAATTTCAAATATTTATTTTTAGGTATATTTCTAATAACGATATAAACAATGCTGCAACATAAAAAAAAAATGGTCCATCTTGTCTTGACTTCATTTTACCAAAATCAATAAATAAAGAGAAAGGAAAACTTGAAAATAGAATAAATAAAAGTATGAATTAAAATTAAAAATACAAAATAATATCCATTTTAGATTAGCATAGGCCAGTGATGCTCAACCTTTTTCGGCCTGGGGACCATATAAATCAACAGCCGGCGCAGACTGAGGAACGCATATGCGTTCCAACATATAACAAACCTGGAAGTAAGGGTCTTAACAATACGGGGAAGCGTTCCACCCAATTGTGAGATACTGCAAACAGCATATTACTGAACTGAGATCCTGTTCAATAATAAGCTGACCAGGTCCTCCCAACTGTTGCCAATTTCCTGCACTGTGGGCAGAAGCTTTGAGGGCCAGATAGCACCACATCACGGGCCATAGGTTGGGCATCCTGGGCATAGGCTCTTTAGGTTTGTGACTTTTATGGGCTGTATTATATTTTACATTGTTTTAGATACTGTACTTTTATAGTCTAAACTTTATAACATTAATTAGATGTACAAATAGACAGGAGAGAGAAGAAAAGTGAGCGAGAATATAGAAGTTATTGTTGCTAGTCTCAGAGAAAAAAATCCATTGATGATGGGACACTCCTACCTGTTGGTTACAGTAACATATTAAATGTAAGGAGATATTTCCTTGACTCATTGACTTCTAAACCAAAGTGTGAATGAAACAAGAAATTGGCTCTAACCAAAGGTTGCTTAAACAAAACAAATTAATTTCTGCTTTCCCCCTTTTGTGCTGGTGGTTGATACATATGAGCTGTCTAATAGTCACCTATGTTTTTGTGAATAATAGGACATGAAAACAATTTAAAAAAATTAACGATTGAAAAATAAAGCAGAGAATATATTATTTTGTTGGCAATAGTTTCGTGTTAAACGTTGAGGACGTATTTTGTCTGTTTATGTTACTATGCACATACATTGAACTACTGGCAATACTTTAACTTCACGCACAAATGACCATTTAGCACATTTTTTTTCCCAAACTGTCAATTTGTGAAATTTTGCTCACTTTATTATAGGTTCAAATCTCACAGCAATATTATGGTAATTAGGTTAGGAATAAAAAGTGATACAGAAGCTGTTTATAATTAGAATGAGTGAAAATGTGGCAATAGCATAAAATGTCTAATGGGAAATTGGAAAGAAGAAGGGAAATATTGTTTATAGAATATTTAAAGAAACAGACATTTTAAATTCAAACCAATTTTTAAAGCAATTTAATTACCGTAGAGTTTCTAATGGTGCAGAGCAGCCATATAAATGCATTCTGTGCATTGTTAAACTGCATACTGTAAGTAAATGCATTTTTTTGTTGTTGCAAGAATGCATTAGTGCATCCCCCTTTTAATAGTGTAGTATAAATTAAAAGTAGCACTCCGGCTAGTTTTATACAAGGGTGCTAAATAGATGGCGACCCAACTATGCTAAGTTAAACAGGACCTTAATGTTTTACATGGGTCTTATGTAACAACATAGGCTGGTTGGCATTTAGGATACCAGCCAGGCACGCTTTGAGCCACACTACAAATGAGCAAATGTGAGCAGATTTAGAGGGGAATCCAGGATAATCTGAAGTGAGGCGAACACTCCGCAACTCACTTCAGACTATCTTGAATTCCCCCCTTAGTCAGTACTTAAGCTATATACTGTATTTTTCAATCCATAAGACACACTTTTTTTCCCTCAAAAGTTGTGGGAAAATGCTTTGCATCTTATGGAGCGAATGTTCCCTTTCTTTAGCTTCTGTGCGGTGTGGAGAGGGGGAGGGGCACCTGTATGCTGCCCACCGCCCATGCCCTGCAGCAGCTGAAGAATATTCATAGTACAGACCTTCCTCCAGCATACCAGTGAGCTGCCTCATGTCAGCATTTCTCCAGACTGAGCTAGATTGAGCGTGACAGCGCTCCTTATTGCCTTGGCTTTATTCACTTTTGATTAGGCTGCTACTAGTGGCTAAATCCGTAGTGAATAGAGCAGACAAGAGCTGAAGGCACCAAGGAGCGCCATCACGCTCAATCTAGAGAAGTGCTGACAGGAACTGGCTTCACTGGAAGAAGGTGAGAAGGGAAGCATCCAGCAGGGGAGGTTGGGAGGGCAGGCAGGGGAGAATTGGTATATTTTATTAAATATTTTGGCACACCATTTGGTTCAGAATATTTTTTTTCTTATTTTACTCCTTAAAATCCTAGGTCTTATGGAGTGAAAAATATGATCTAATCTATCTATCTATCTATCTATCTATCTATCTATCTATCTATCTATCTATCTATCTATCTATCTATCATGTGATCAAGATTACTTTTACAGTTAGCCAAATAACATAACCTCAGAGGATAGACATTTGATTGAATTGTTTTGCTTGTATAAGACAAGGCTATTATTTCAAGATGGAAGTGTTTGGAAGGTGTTAACAGTTTTGAGTATGCACATCTCATTTGTTTAAAAGTGACATTTAAAACCAAGGAAGTAGTTGAAATTTCAAAATCAGAATATAAATACTTTTTTTCATTTGCACTCTCTGACTATCTGTAATTAGCTTTTTAAAGTACAAAGTAACTAACCTTGTTTTCTACTACTAAACTATAAGCAATTGTGCTGTTTTTATTTGCTATATAGGCTAATATTGGGATATAAATCTTTTGTGGTTGCTTGGGGTATTCTCAGCTACTAAGTTTTGTTAATTTCTCAGTAGTTCTTTGCTAAGGGAATTTCATTTTCACTGTTGTGCATTGTTTGCTTCTTGTTGCTGGTGGCTTTGATAAATTTAAAATAACAAAAACAATTTATTTGAGGTTGGTAACTTCAGATTGTAAAACTTTTGAATCATTGTGTTTTTTTCTTATCTGCATTCACTTGTATCAATTATTTTTGCTCCATAATTAGCAGTGCTACATGGTGCACATATTCTGCAATGCTTTTAATCTTTGAATTGGAGTTTAAGCATGCCCACTGCTATGAAAAATATGGACTCATTGCAAATTTGTTATCCCAGATCTTGGCTCTAATTGATCAATCTGGAAATGAGATCCATTGATAACGTGGAAAGGAGATTGCTGCTCATTTAGAAGGCAATTAGTGAGGCAGGTTGGAGTAAGATTAGATGCATGGAAGTATAGGAATCTCCAGGTACTTGGTTAACAGTTAGGAGGTGGGATAGAGGGGAAAGTGTCAGGGTAGCTAGTCCTGGACTGGAACATAACAGCATGCCAATTTTGTAGATGATGGGAACATCAGTTCAAAGAAGAAAGCAGTAACACACTTTTTTCTGACAACTAGGGAAATTTCTGCTCTAGGTAATGGTAGCAGTTAATTAAGAACACACAGGGCAATACATCACAAAGACAGATAATTAAACAATGTGTTGCCTTCTGGGCTTTCAAGTTTAACATATTTCAAATTACCAGGAGGGACAGGTCATGTTGCATATTGGTACCAATAACAAAGTTAGAGGTGGGTGTAAGGTCCAAAAATTACTTAAATGATTATAGGGACTTTGGCTGTTAGAGTAAAGCAGGGACCTTGTTAAATACTACCTGTACCATATGCACCAGAAAGGCAGCTGAGTGTTAGAATGGTAAATAAGTGGTTCAATATCTGGTGGAGGAAAGAAGTTTTTTTGGGGGAGAATTGGGATGACTTCTCTGTTGGCTACAGGCACTTTTGAAGGAAAGGGCTGCACTTGAATGGGAAGGGTACAGCTGTGTTTAAAGAGAAGATGGCTAGAAGGTTTAAAAAGATAAATTCCAAATTGCATGATGACTAATGCTAAGAATTAGCAGTAATCAATAATGGCTGAAGACAAGTATTACATATTGGAAGAATGGCTGGATAATGGGTAAAAGTAAGATTGGTCAGTGACAAGGTTAAGGTTTGTTCAGAAAGAATTATAAAAATTGAAACTGTTGTACTTGTATATCCTGAAATAAAATCTATACATACCACTGCCATAGATAAATGAAAACGTTCAGGATAACTTGGGGTTTGCAGGGCACAACAGTGGATTTAGTGCTGGCCCCACCCAAGGTGCAGAGTCTAAGAGATCCTCAGTCTTCACCCTTAACCCTTGCAAGGAGGTATGGCCTTGGCTGCAAGGGGATTCCCAGGTCACGGCCCCTGGGGGAGCCACCCACTGGCGGTGCTGAAGTGGTGCCAGAGGAGCAAGCAGGACTGGAATCAGGTACTAATAACTAGTAACGGATGAAACCTCAGGTGGTTTTGTGGCACAGAGGTAAGATCACCACCTGTGAACAGAACGTCCAGGTTTCAAATCCTGAGCCTGGAGTAACCGCTGTGTTACATACAGAAGTATTGGTATTGCTATTTATTAAGCGCTTCTGACCTTTTTCATCACTGAAAAGTGTTTGTCTGGTTGTGGGTGGCCAAAACCCATGATTCCCTCTGGAGATGATTTAGACATTTTTTTCTAAGTATCCATTCAAAAGTTCAGCGATAGCGATATAGTTAAAGAAGGAGCTCCACTGAAAGTAATGCAAAGTGTAATGGCATTAATGCATTTTTTTTATATATCGATACATTTTATTCGGCACACCACAAATTGAGGGAAGTGAAAAATGCTGCAAAAAGGAAAAAAATGGCAATACTTTGACAAAAAGTTGCAAAATAGATTGAATTGTGGCAAATAGGTCAAAATGACCTTTATAAATTTCCCCCTTGTTCTATTAATGAATTGATTTTTATTGATATTGATCTTTTTCAAAATGTCCCATACTCTGATCACCCAGTGGGCTCGGGAAGAAAGTATTTAACTCAGGGGTAGTCAATATTGACCCCAAACAGCCACTGTAATAGTAGCAGTAGTGACTCACCCCCTTTCTCACCCACAACTATTGGCGGTTATGGGGTATGGTACCCAAAAATTAAAACCAGCTAAATGGACCCATGTCCTTAACTAAGGCCCCCACTCCCTAATTTAACATGAGGTGGGGGCCCTATAAACAAATTTACATTGCCTCTTCTCCTAAGACCCCCCACCCCATACTTGCATGTGGGGTGAAGGATCTGTGGTGGGAACCTCACCCTGTAACTATTAGGATAATTGCTGAATAGTGCTTAAAATTAAATGTAAATGTCACCCTTACCTGCCCTGTGGTCTTCCCTTCTGACCTATGAAATAGTCCTGGATAAGGACCATGTTTTCTGCAATGCCCTTGATCCTCAATCACCCATGCTGTAGCCCAATTGAAGGGCATCAGCTTCTTGATTATTATGCCATAGTCCAAAGGGAATTTCACCAACCTGTCTCAATAGTTAATTGCCACTAAGATAAAATGCATGAAGATCTATGCCTGCAAAGGTCCTTTTCCTTTTGTTTGCACTACAGTGACTATTCAATACAATTCTATAAAGCGGTCCCCATTAGTAAAGCTATATGGTTATATAGGGTGTGGGGGCCTGGTCACTCTGCTTCTCCACTGGGAGTTAAGACTTAGGGGGGAAGTCACCTTTGTGCGATGTGAGCTCTGGATCCTTCGGCTCACTTTGCACAGACTGTTATGCGCTCTCTGATGTCCTGCACACAGACATCAGCAAACGCTTTAAAGGGATTCCAGTCTCGGCGAGGCGACTTGAGTGGTCTCGCCGAGACTGGAATCCCTTTAAAGCGTTTGCTGATGTCCGCGTGCAGGATATCAGCGAGCGCATAACAGTCTGTGCGAAGTGAGCCGAAGGTTCCGGAGCTCACTTCGCACAATGGTGAATTCCCCCCTTAGTGGTTACTTGACTTTTAAATTAATTTTATGTGTTGATTTTTGCTGTTTGGATACTTTATTGCTGGCTTGTTTTATTTTAAATGATTTGGCCTTTGATGTGTTTTCTTGCTGGTTGGTTTTTAATGGGGAAACAAAGGCTAAAACTATTTTTGGAAATTGCAATAGTTATGCAAAAACAATCTTTATTCTTTTTTACAGTTTGTTTGGATGCTTTCCTGCTGATCTGACTATTTGTTATTTTGTACATCTTTGCCTTTTGAAATGTTTGTTTGCTGGTTGTTTTTTAAAAGGTGAAATAAAGGCTAAAACAATTTTTTGTAATTGCAATAGTTATTCTAATATAAGCATCAGTGTATTTTTGCTCAATTTCCAAGATATTTTCTCCTGAATTCCCTGTTTGACCAATGGCCCAAGTCTACCTCAATATTTTCTTATTCTAAAAAGCCAGTTGTATCATTTCAAGTCAATGTCAACATCCTTTGCCTAAAAACAGCTTTGCGCTTATATCACAATGTAGATTGCAATAATCTGTAAATTTAGCATTGTACCAGTTATTAAAGAAGACAATAAGCAGGAATATAAATAAGAACAATATATGGAAATGTTTATTATAAATATACTATATATTTTGCTTTGAGATAAATAATGAAAAAATAAGAACACTGTTTGCATTTGTTTACACATTTCTATTTGAAAATGTGCTTATTTTTTTGCAATTTGAAAAAAACAATCATAACCCAGTTCAAAACATTTGAATAATTATCACTTAAACTACAACAAGTGCAGGCTTTTTGGCTGGTTTACACAAATGCAGGCCTTTATAAGTTCTAATTGACTTCAGACCAGGGCTGTTTCACAACCCATTTCAAATCTTCTTTGGATCATGTAGCCTTGTCACATGACCTAGTCATTTGCTGGTAGGTAGAAAGAAATTGCCTAGTCCAGCCTTGCTTTAAACACTGCAACGGTCATAGAAGAATGGCCATGACTAAGAAATTTGAACTATAACACAGAGTTCTTCAAAACTCTCTACTATTGAAGTCTACCAAAAGTCCAGTTTCATGTAGA
This sequence comes from Pipa parva, assembly GCA_019650415.1. NCBI lineage: Eukaryota > Metazoa > Chordata > Amphibia > Anura > Pipidae > Pipa > Pipa parva. The sequence goes on along the minus strand of WMED01026988.1, from coordinate 1,704 downwards.
TTTGTATATATATATATATATATATATATATATAAACATAATACAAATTCTTTGTTATGTTTGCTATATATTTGTAGCATAATAACATAAATAAATGTTATTAACTTATGCAAAAGCGAATGTGTGAGACTTTCTAGGGAAAACTTATCAAAGTGGAAAAAGACTTTTGATGGTCTAATGCTGGAGAAACAGTGTTTATCTTCTTATTTGCCAATTTAAAAATACTTTTTCGTCATGTAGAAAATCAGTATAGGTATATGCCTTCCAGCGTAACTGATTTAAAACAAGTTTTCTTAGCACCATATTAAAATTATCCAAAGGTAAGTAATTTATCAAAAGAGGAAAAAGGAAAGGTGAACAAAACTACACATTAAAATTTCAAGCAGTGAACTGTAAGGTCACAGTCTAAGTGCTGAGAACTAATGTGCATTTCATCCTACAAATAAGGACTTTTTCATGGTAATTATAAAAAATGCTCTCTCATTCTGAGAGGGTATGTACTACAGAGATGTAGTAATTTTCCAAATTCAAATTATGGGAACTCCCTGCGTCCCTATTTGGAACATATTTTTATACTATGGACCAACTCCCTAAACGGAGGAGTTAGGGATAGTTTGAGACTGCTGTCCACTTATTAAGGAACAGAAGGGTCCTTAGGTAACAGCTGTAATGGAAGACTTCTGAAACTTGTAGGCACTTATGTAGTCAGTATCGCAGTACGTATGGCATCAATTCCTTTGAAGAAGCTGTGTTGGACTGCTGCCCACTAGGGGGAGCTGGTCAGTACCTGACACAATCAGGGTATATCAAGCATATCAGAAGGAACTCCATACAGTAACTGCTTACAAAGAAACCAAGCAGTAATAATGCCCAACTAAGATTTGTCACCATGTACTCCATACAACATACATTGCACACAATATTGTGAAAATAATGCAACGACATTGGCATATCTTACCAAACAAAAAAATTCTGAGAGCAAGCAATACTTTTTTTTTTTGATAGGTTTGGAGAAAATCACATCAACAATTGCATTAACTGCAAAACAGAGGTGGTAATTTACTGCCTGGTGTGCCTGTGTGATAAAAAAAAACATTTGGTATGACAGCTGTTGTGTAAAAGAATACAAAAACAATCAGACAGGCACCAGAGATAACCAATCACACAGGCACCAGACATAACCAATCACACAGGCACCAGACATAACCAATC
>WMED01026987.1:0-10711 GCA_019650415.1 Pipa parva | reverse complement strand
AACAATTTCCCACAGCCTGGCCGCAACAAATTCCTATAACATTGCTGCAACAATTTCCCATTGTAGATCCCATTCCCCTTTCATAAAAAAATTGTGACTGTGACAGAATTTTGACACGTAGAGCTCAAAAGGTTACTCATCACTGTTCTATAGTATAAGATGCCCCTATGTGTTTTCTGAATAAATATTTCGAAGAAACATTATACTATATATATGTAGATATAAAACGTGTGTGTGTGTGTGTATGTATGTTTGAGGAAATAGAAACCCTCTTGTTTGACTAATTCCAAATCTAAAAAGCAGGATAAACATTCATAATTTTATGTTCTAAGTAAAGCCCGTTTAAAGATCCATAACACCAATAAAACAAAAATTCTGATTTGAATTTTCTTGCCAGTTATTCAAATACATTAGAATAATTTTCTTTTCAAGTTGAATTCCTTATTTTTATTGGATTGTGTCTGTTTTTCCATTTGCTAGTTACAAACATTTTTAAACTTAAAAAAAAAAACCCATTCCCAAGCTTATTATTTTCTATGACACTTTACATAATGCATATTCATAAAACAGACCTATTTTAAAGTAAAAAAATATATATACTTTCTACAAACCAAAAAATGCTACATTAAAGTTTAGAAATAACAATGGCAGTTGATTAGCCAGTAATTGGCTTTTCTTTACTTAGTCAATCAGAGCATAAATATATAATAATGTATCAATATAGTCTTTTCTCTATACTTTGCATACAGAAAACACTTAGTTTAGCTGTTGACATGATCACAAAGTGCTGCAAATTAAAAACTATAAACGTCTGCAAAACATTAGGGCAATTTTACTTTCTCATGTTTGTGATCTTTAAAAACTGCATCTGGTGAGCCTTACACATTTCAGGTGCTGAAATATCAGGTCATTATTGATGGTTGTTGACTGCAATTCTTTTGACCACAAATGGTCTAGGGTTCTAATGATCCTGAATCTATTGTACGTAATGAGTACAAAAACTATTTGTAAAGCAATTTTGTGTGTATTATGCTTGCATTTAGGTTTTGTCTGAGCTGAAGATTGGAAAAGAATTTATACCGATAGGAAGAGAAGTTGCTGGCTTGATATTGGAAGGTAGGTTAACTTTCTATAAATAATCTTTTGCAGTTTCTATCTTAATTGCTTCTGATAGGGATATGACCATCAATATAAAACTATTTTTCTTTTAGGTTTGACACTTACTAAGAGGGTGGTATGGTTAAAGAGACATATTTATCGTTTTAAGAAAACGAACGAGCGATCTTTACAAAATTCCTTACAAGTCTTCTAAAACACCAATCTAATGCTAATATTGTTTAAGTCTTTCTTTTGTAAGAATGTAGTGGATAAACCATCCTTCCCCGATATCTAAATACATAGCTGAGTGAGTTTTCGAAGTCATGTGACTGTATAATAATATGAAAATCATTGGGTATTGGTTTGAAATTGTGCAGTTTGGGATGGCAAGTTTATAAACAAGCAATGGTGGTTTTCTTACCTCCTACTAATATATTTAAATGAAGAACCTCTTCATACAGAACCCTAGTTGTCCTGTCATAACAGAAAATTAAATTTATATATATTTTCTTGGTATGTTCTCCATATTCATTTTTAAGGCAGTAACAGTGGAAAATGAAAATGCCCCCAATGATGCCTTTACAGTTGTTTTATATTCATTCTGTGCTTAGAAAAATTCTAAATGGCATCTAGAAAGTATGATATTTAACTAAAATAATTGGCAATAATTTCTGGGGCACTTTAAGACTATTTATTATTTTAAAGCTTGTTAGAAAACAATAGTATTGGGTATTATTTGTTTAATCAACATACACAACATGTCTGCTATCAGTAAATATAAAAACAAGACAAGCAATACAGATCATTAAATACATTTAATAACACTACTGGAATTCCGGTCGTCCATAATTTTTTTTCTATGTAAAGCAATACAGATCATGAATTCAGCATGTAAGATAAAATTTTTTACAAGTGCTGTATTTACTGCCATGCAAATCTTAACTGGAATTTTAATTTTTCTAGTGTTACTGGTCCATTATCTCCAAGGCTTCTACCACTGAAGTTATATCACATGTAAATGTTAGTTATCTAGGGATTAGAACTTTTATTTCTCTGATATCACAAATATTCCCATGTGACAATTCCAGAATTGTAAATGTATTTGTTTTCCTTATTGCAGTTGGTTCCAAGGTCTCCTTCTTTCACCCTGATGACGAGGTCGTGGGTAAGTCCAAGCACGTCTCTGGGAAACTATTTGTGAGATGTAGTAGACCTTGACATATCTTAAGTTGCACACATGCCAGACAAAGCATCAAACTGGTCTTCATACTTTACTTGTGCATCTCCTTGAACAATCCCAGTTAATCCTGCCAGGAGATGGTCCTCAAGTCCCTTAGATTAAATAGTTATAGAAATAACAATGGCAGTTGAAAATTTTTCCAGTATGGTATTACATATAAGAACGCCCACTCAGGGTTCCAACAATATACATTGTGCAGAAAAAAAAACAGTAGATGCAGCCAGACACATCTTTAATAGAATAGTCTGCAGTGTGACTTGTCAATCATCTACTAACTAGGGCCTCCTTGCTATTTCTCTACAACTAAAATGACTGGCATTATAGCCCCTCCAATCAAATAGTTTAAATCACAATCTAGCAGGGATTTGATTGGAGGAGCTATAATGTCAATCATCATTTAGCCCCGCCCAACCCAATTTAAGAAAGGAAAAACTGGGCTGACGGGGAAGATGACGCTGTATAAAAATACATTTTTTTAAAAATACCATATATATTTCATTATTCATTTCATTAGTAGAACCTAATTTAGTATTAATGTTTTGAGGTGACGGGTGCACTTTAATTAAAAAAAAAAACTAGGCATAGGGTCAAGCAAACATGTTGTGATAGGAGAGGATGAGAGAGAAGAATAGAGAAAGTGAGACAGAGGTTTTGATAGAGCTATCTCTGTGTTGTCAAGGGTATTGATGGTGCATCAATGCTGATGTCCCACCACAGCCTTGACAGCAACTATTCAACAACAGGGAAAAAGTATAGCCAACTTCATTTGAGTGTTATTTGCAAACCTGGTCTGTACAGGATAGGTGATTAGTACCAATTGGCAGGAAGTCTCACTTCACCATTCATTTTGGACAATATGAACACCCCACTTGCTTTTGTAATAACAGCAATAAGTGATTGGTGCTCTGTCAGTACATTTTAACACCTTGCCTTTTATCTTTCAGGAATTTTGCCACTGGACTGTCAAGAATCTGGACTCTGTGAAACAATTTGGGTTCATGAACACCATTTAGGTAAATCTGACTTTCTAAATGTACATTAAATTGATTAGGATCTCCAAGTCTTTGCTTTTCCCAGTAAAGGAAGGCTGAATTATTATAGAAGCCTCAGTACAAAATCCTGCCAATTTAGAGAGCTGCTTTATTTTGTATGGGTAGAGAACGATCAGCCCAGTGCCTGCCCTGCTTCCTCTTGGAACTATTTCCTCCCAGGTTACAGGTCCTGTTTAAGGTGGCTATTCTATTTGCTGAAAAATGTAGTATTGTATGTATAATTTTATTTATAAAGCACCACAAATTTACACAGCATTGTACAATTCAGTAATACAAATATACAACAGACATGGGAAAAGTGCATTACACATTATAAGTGAGTAACCTAAAAACATAAAATCATTTTAGGTTCCAGATTGTGACTGACACAAGAGAATGGAGGTCTCTGCCCCATAGAGCTTACAATCTAAGTGGGAGGAAGACTTACATCCACAGAAGGGTGACAAGAGCTGTAACAATGTGCTGGGACACTGGTCTATGGACACACACACTCACACTCTTAAGGATACAATATTTACAAAAAAAAAAATCAATGCTAGTGCTCCATAATGTAGGAGTTTACTTTGGTTTTAAAAGTGCAGTGGGAATGGTTCCTGGCGAAGATACAGATAAAGGGGTACAGAATTCCAGATGTGGGGGACAGAAAGAGAAAAGGGTTTAAAATGAGAGAGGGCAGTATTGGTGTGTGGCATGCAAAGCTGGTTGCTTTGGGAGGAGCACAGTTGACATTGAGGAAGGTACAGCCATAGGAGTGACAAAATGTATAGAGGGGCAAGAGTGACGTGCCTTAAAGGAGACCTTAAGTAAAAAAATTAAGAAGGACTGTTATAATACTTACCTTAAACAGAGCCGATTGATTACAGTCACAGCATGAGCTGTGCTATAATTAGCTGGCACCCAATGCTTCCTTCACAGTGCTGGCTGACTGCCAGCCAGTGCGAAGCTCTTCCCACCTTGTTTCAACTCGGGTGAAAAAGGGCTTAAACATCATCACGTTCATTGATGGGGCCAATGAGAACGCTCCCCGTAAGGAGAAGGAGGAGCTGTGTGCTGGCTTCTCAGTTAGCCAGCACGTTGTGAAGGAGGCATCGGGGGAAGCTTCAACTGCCGGCTAATTACAGCACAGCTCATGCTGTGACTGTAATCAATCTGCTCTGTATAAGGTAAGTATTTTAACAGTTCTTTTTTATTTTTTTTACTTTAGGTCTCCTTTAAATGTCAAAAGGAGAACACTGTAAATGATTTGTTTTCTTACAGGGAGCCAAGGAACAGAGAGAGATAGGCTACCCCTTCAGGGGAGAGAGGAAGAGAATTCTGGCAGAAGAATTTATGATAGATTGGAGCGGAGAAAGGTGGGAAGCTGGAAGGCCAGATAGAAGAGCATTGCAGTAATCCAAGTAGGATAGGTTGAGAGCATGCAAGATGGTGTCCGGTGGCCTGAGAAAGAAAGTGGCTTATCTTGGCAATGTTGCAAAGGAAAAATCAACAGGTTTTAGCAGTGAAAGAGATGTTTTATTAAATAAGTAGTATTAAAGTTACACATGTATTCTATTTAGCAATATTTTCTTTTTAGTAGTGTTTAACATGTAATAGCTATGTATCCATACCAACAGTTTCCAAGCCAGAGAAAGTTAGCTGGGTAGAGGCTGCTGGTACAATTCGTGATGGATTATGCGCTTATACAGCACTGCATTCCCTTGCAAGCCTTGGGCCTGGAAAATCTGTATTGGTGATGGACGGAGCAAGTGTACGTATTACTATTCTACTATGTTACAAATCACTAACCCTCCTTTCTTTTGGACACCATGTCAGCTATCCATTCATAAAATGATCATATGCAAGAGGAGAAGTAACTTCTTTCTGCATCCAAAACAACTGGATGTTCTACATAGCAGCAGTAGTTTAATAGTTAAGCTGTCTGATCTCCTATAAAGACTCCTTTGTACGTGTTATTTTCATATGGTGTTTCCCATTATGAAAATAATGTGATCTTCTGAGATCTGAGTAGTAAATTTTTGCTAACTCCTTTTTTCTACAACATTTGGCAAATAAATGTGTGTGTGTGTGTGTGAGTATATATATATATATATATATATATATATATATATATATATATATATATATATATAAATATAATGGGACTGGAGAGGGAGGAATAAAACAGCTTATTACAAGTGGTTTACAACTTGGATCAGTAATTTGTAATACTAACATCTTAGATTAGTTTGTCACTGTATAAGTACATTAAATGTATAACAGCGAAAATACAATGCGTCCATGCAACAATATTAAGAAAATTAAATAAATAATAGTGAAATAATGATAAATAAATATAGTGCCGATGAATGAATAAATAGCATACATAGGCTTTTAAATGTAACTGGGCCTAGTAGTAGTGCACACCAGTGACATTATTTTACTGTGATTATTCACCCTGATTACAGTATATTTGAGAAACACATGGCAAACATATTGAGTTTACCTGCGTTTCTGTGCATTCCAAAGACCTGTGTACCCATAGCTATAATCTGATAAAGATTGAAAACTTTTTATTCCAGCTTGTATTGAAATTGAATATAATTTTGTACCATAATATTTTTTTTTTTTTTTAAATACCAGAAATTGACTTTTTACTGTTTATCTATTTCACTTGCAGGCTGTCGGTACACTTTCTATTCAGTTATCTCACCACCGAGGAGCCACGGTTATAGCTACAGCAGACTGTGAAGAGAGTAAACTCTACTTGGAAAAACTGCGACCAGCTGTAGGTTAGTGGTATGTTTTTGGAGCAGTTAAAGGGAAAGTAAAACCAAAAAATTGGAAATGCCTAATATGTGTAAATTCCATTTAAGAGCTTATTTCTTACATGTTAATAATGAAATTCGCAGTTATCAGTTTGGCAGTTATCAGCCAAGTGCACAAATGACTGTACAACATTAGTTGCAACAGTATCACTCTCTCCATTTGTGTATACATAAATCTGGATCTCCATATACGCATGGTGAATTATGCTACAGATGACATTTACTATGATAATACAGTATGTCGCCTTGTAAGTAGCATGATGTACATCATTCTCTTATTAAAACACACTTATTAAAACACATTAAAACACTTTGTAGCTGACCGAAAAGTGTAGCCTTGAGCTTGATGCTTTTAATCAACACAGTAGGCCTTTAGTGTTTTAATAGTTATTTATTTAATGTCCCATTTATGTTTCATTGTTACTCAAGAAACCCACCATCTACTTTTAGATATTATTAGTTTAAGTATTATTTTAATCTCTTTTCTTAAAGGGTAATGGAACTCATAATGAACTAAAACACGTGGCTTTCCATGGAGCACTACCTGGAATTTCTCCATTTAACTTCCATTAGTACTGCTGCAATGCCACAAGTGTCCATCAAAAAGTAAAATCATCTTGGGATGACTATCAAAGTGGGCTACTTCAATACGAATGGAAGTTAATGAGGGACCTCTAGGAGGCGCAGCAGTAACCATGAGCTGCAAAACAACTTTGTGTTCCTTTGCCCTTAAGGATCATTCTTTATGACACAATTTAGATTCTTTTGGAAGCACAGTTGAATATATAGTAACTATAAATACATTTAAGGTGTTAGTGTTCTTTTAAATTCTAATTTCTACAGCATTTGACATCCTACCTCAAAACACTCAATGACGCTTTAAAGAAAAACCAACAACTCATCATTTTGACTTTGTTTTGAAACATTTTCTTCGTCTGATTCTATAGATTATCATAGATTCTTGATAACTGCTCCTTTTTCACTCAGGATTATCTGTTCAGCATCAGATTCTGATCTTTGTACATCTCTATAATAAAGCACACCTCATCTGCTTTCTTCTTACTCAGCTCGAGTCATAGATATGTCCAAGGCAAATGCTGACCTAGCTGAGAGTTGTCTGGAGGAAACCGGTGGCCTTGGAGTTGACATTGTTCTTGATGCCGGAGGTAAGGTTGTAGTATATTTGGTATATGTCTGGCCTGGCATTAAGCTTCCTCCACAAACTGCCATTCTCTATCCTTGGTGGCCCCAACACAACCTGAATCAGGAGCTCTGCGCAAATATACATGCGGGGGTGAGGGATACCTATGACACTGGGGCCCATTGGGGTGAATGGACAGTACTCGGCCTACACTTGAAAGTCTTCTCTTTATCATTAACCATAGGTGTAATTCCTTACTATCCAATTACTTGAGGGGGAAACAGCATTATTTAGGTATTCCCAGCATGTCCCAAAGGGATAACCTCATTACTTAATTCATCTTTTTCTATAATCCCATTATATTTTTCATATACTGTATTTAAATAGTTCTTTAGCTGTTTTCTTTCTTCTGATTATTGGACAAGGAAATATCTTAATACAGTGGTTTATTAGACTCTTCAAAGGCTTTGGAATAACCGTACCTCTGAACTTTGCTACATAAGAGTTTGGTCATAAATTTATCATATAGATAAAATTGCTGTATAAAAACCTTGCACCACAATCAGAGTAAATAACTACCTCTCCCACTTCTTCTATCACCCCTTTTATTTGGCCAAACAATACGAAAACCCCAAGGAGCCCGACATATTGATTTATATACCACACAACCGAGGGGCGTATCCCTTTTATATGCAGGAGAACCTTTATTTAGAAAAGAGAACTACGGCTCATTTCCTGATCTTGGAATAAATTGAGGAAAATCAGTTTTATTTTCCATGGAAAAAATGTGTTCAGAATTGGTCTCCCTGAAAGTTCCACTTAAAAATACTTCTTTACCTAACCTGGGAGTTATTGCTAATTATGATTTTATAAAAATACAGTGGCTTTGTTTGCTGTGCTTCAAATAACTTCTGTTCTCACTTCTACTTTTCTGCATAAAGAAAACGTTCTCCTTCCCCATTTGAAAAAATTGCCTGTTGATTTCCAATACACTTTTTTTTCCTGCTTTGTAAGTAAACGTGGCTTATTTTCTGCATCACTACATATATTTATACCTACCATTAGAGAAAAAGGTACTGGGCTGTCCGTAACATGCATCTTTGGCAGAAATGCTTGCATCTTGATGTTGGTATCATAAAACTATTGCCCTTTTGTACAGCTGCTTATTTATCTGTAGGCTTGCTCGCCTCCTGCCTTCTATATTCAACAGATGCTTATTTAAGCCATTTGTAAATCTAACAAAAGCTTAACAGTTAAGAAAATATAGTCATATGAGCACCAAAGCACTGATTCCCTAAACCAAGCACAAAACATTTATTTTTAATTAAATTAATCTGTATATCATAAGTTTATATTTTAATGTCTATTTTGCTTTAAATATATGCATGGAATATACCAGTGATGCCCAACCTTTTTTGACCTGGGGGCCATATAAAATTGCGACACGCATGTCATGGGCCGCTACAAAGTTGCAACTTTGAAAATCACAAATTTCAAAGTAACAGCTGCGACAATTTTTACATAGTAAAGTCGCGACTGCGACAATAATCTTATTATAAAGACGTGACAGTAACAGTCTATTGCGACTGTCTTTAGCTGGCAAATTCACACTTGTAAGCAACATTTCGGATTTCAGAATTCGGGTCGCGGGCCGTTTGGGGAGAAAAAAATATATATTATGTGTGCTTTTGTTTTTTTTAACTGCAGTGAGATTATACAATGAAGACAGTTCTCCTACTAAACCACATTTACTTCCACACAAACATGAAATCGCAACACTTCTCTCTGTTGGAAGCCACTGGGTCACCAGTGAACAATTTCTTCAGGTAACCCTGGTTTTGATCAAGATTATTTTCATGCCCCACTGTTATTGACTTTGGGCCAAATTTCTTTCAAAACAGAAGAAAGTGGAAATGCAAACTCCCACATGTAGGGGATACAGAATATAAGTAAACAGTAGGAGTAAAGTAGGAGGTAGGCAATGGCTATGATTTGAGGGTGTTTGTTTTAGACCAGTGGCTCTCAAACTTCTTTAGTCTGGGGCCTTAAATTCTCGTTGTACCCAAAGCTCAGGCCTAATCCATTGGATATAATACTATTAAATTATATATATTGCTGCAGGTGAGCCATAGTTATGTTTATAATAATGTCACTTTGCTATCATGTAATAAAGCACATGCCCAGTATTATCATTGCTGCCTGGTTACATATAGTCAGTTGTAGGTCCATTCATTTACACAATAGTGATACAGTGTGTAATTGCTACACTATGCACAGTAATGCCAATAACAATCAGGATACTCAGAGCCAACAATAGCATTATACTTTATTATCCATACCTCATGTTTCAGAAACATCAGCTGTCCTCTCAAAAATGGGTTTTTCCATTTTGAAACCAATATAGAACCAACTAATTGACATGACTCACAACACCATACTATGAATAAATGTCATAACTGTAAAACACAACACCACTGAGTACCTTGTTGTACCTCACCTAACTTTCCACTGGGCCTCGCAGTATTAAAAAACACTGCTTTGGAGGGGAAGCGGGGCCCAAACCTAAATTTGTTCCATGGCCCAGGACTCTATTTATACCACTGGCGTCAATCATTGAATGCGTTAAATGCTCGTTTTTCAGGGCAGTACCTGAAAAGGTTTTCCTGCACTTCAAACATTTACAAGATTACCATATGATCATTCATAGTTCTTTGGAACAAGTTAAAGGGACACTAGAGACTTTGGCTAATGTTATATGCCAACTGGCTTAGCATTGTTTAAAAGCACCTAATTTGTGCATTGCTGCTCTTGACCTTTAGGTTGTGATCTGACTCTGAAGCATCCATGGCTCCTCCCTCTTCATAGCCAAACCCTAATTCTAAAACTTAGGAAGATGGACATTGCATTTTACCTTAAAAGCAACATGTTATTTATCTTTATTATCATTGACCTTGTGTATAATAAATGGAAGATGTTTAATATTGTGTTTACAGTTGGATCCCCCTGACAGCAGCTTACTTTTCCTAAAGGGAGCCTCAATCTCTTTTCTTAATGTTGAAACTTGGAATCTGTCAAATGCACATCAAGGGAGGTACCTTCATATCCTTTTTGTGTGTATGCAATTGGGCAATGCAAACTTGAAACTAAAAGCAAAAGTCTAAATACCAAAGGAGCAAGTATTTGCGCTTTGCTTAGAATCATCTAGAAAAATCCTTTTAATTGCACAAACCTTAGCTCCACACTGGCCACCGAGGCAACTAGATCAAATCGCTTTATAATATACTGTACCGCAATAGAGAAAAAAAATGTATACAGCAATTTGATTTATACAGTTGCCTCTGAGGGCAGTGTGGAGAATTGTACTTGAGTTCTAACA
>WMED01026986.1:0-10712 GCA_019650415.1 Pipa parva | reverse complement strand
AGGGGGTCCGCGGGCCGGATGTGGCCCCCGGGCCGCTAATTGAATAGCCCTGATGTAGATGGTGCAATCCCAACTGTGCACCAGATTTATATTGGTGCTGAACGCTAACTGGCAAGGCGGTGAAACACTGTGGGGACTGGACCATCTACTTACAAGCAGCACAAGGTAAAATGGTACATCCCTGTTCATTATCCCTCGATGAAGCTGCTAGTGCGATAGATCTATTCTGTAACAACATAAAAAGGTAATAAGTTGCATTTAAAAACTAAGATTTAAATGTATTCTGCACAAATGTAATTTTGGTAAAAGGTGAAGTTATCTTTTAATTTTCAAGTTAAATATAACGGCACCAAGAAAGCTGGAAAACATATGCTGGATTTGAGAATCCAATCCTTTTTGCATACAAGTTGGGAAACTTGATCCAGCAGCACTTCACTTCTCTGTCTCTTTATGTAATAAAGTAAACACTTTGGGCACCAGCAGCAATGTAAGCCCATTTTAATCAGAACCCTTTAATCCCCCTTAGGTAGTGAGCATCTTGGTTAATCATTTACACAACTCCTGTCTCTATTACCTTTTTCTCTTCACAGTGAGTGTAGTAAATGAATAAAATGCTATCCTTGGAACCATCATTGCCAGTAAACTGTTCAAGTGCCACACGGACGTCGATCCACTTGTTTGGTTTCCAGTCCCGGTACCACTGCAAGGATCCAGTTTTAACCCAAACAGACTGAAAAGAGAGGGAAGTTGAACACAAGTCATGGAGGTACCTGAAAGGAATACTGTTCTGAGACATGAAGGGAAGAAAGAACTTAGTGGACATCAAGGTCTCAGACTGGGTTCCCAGTGTACATAACAGGGCTCTGGCCATGGGCATCAGCAGGGGGGCACCAGCCCATGGCCTTCTAAAGCAAGAGGGGCATGTAAGGAGTCATCCTGGTCCCTCTGTCCTGTCTCAATGCATCAGGAGTTTCTGATTGCTCCCCATACGTCACGTGACATCACGCAGCCGCATCCCCTTACATGATCTGTGAACACCCAAGGCCCTGACCGAAGATTCTCTGCCTGAAAGAAACCTTGCTTGGATTGTGAGACAACCATACTCACCTGCAGTATTAGTGAGTATAACGGTTTATGTCTGCTAAGTTACAAATCCTGATTTTAGCTTATGCTGTGTTATATATATATATATATACACACATACACATACACACACACACACACACACACCTATACACAGGTGTATAGGTGTGTGTGTGTTTTATGCTGTTGATTGAACCAAGCAAGAATGTTTTGTTGAATGTTTGTCACTGATGACACTGTTAGGCTTCAGCGCTGCCCCTACTCTCTTCTATGCTACTAAAGTCTTCTGTGTTTGACAGCCTCCACAGTCCTCTTCTCTTCTGCTTCCTGTCATTTTTGCCAAAAAGAGCAAGAGCAGTAGCAAAAAAAACTACTACCGCTCTCTCTTTTTGGTGAAACTAAAAGGAATTGGAAGAGAAGAGGACCATGGAGGCAGTCAAGATCATAAAAGAGTGCAGGGGCAGCAAGTATCTCCCCACCCCCCTTGCAAATCACCCATAGACTATACAAGCTTTTAGTTCTCCTTTAATTTTGATTAAACTATTTAACAACAACATTATATTGACGTAAGAAATGCTTTATTGAGGTGCTAATTTTCTGTACACAGAACAGATTCTATCCTTTGATCTTTAAACATCACATCTAAATGTAGATTTTCTGTTGTAAGATGCGATGATAAAGAATGCAAAAAATATACAGTATTGAAGAGACAACCATATTCCCATACTTGCTCTACAGCTTGTTCATAGTGCTGAAAACTGTCAAGCTCTCTCTTAGAGCGTTCGCTGAGTTGGTCAAATATCTGCTTCCTCCATGCTGCTGTGTGGGCTGGAGTGATGGACAGAGACAGTGCCTGCATGGAAGCAGTCAAACCTATGGTGTTATCAAAGAATAGAGAAGAAAAACAAAATCTTAATAAAACATACAGCAACATACCATTTATTTGCGCAGTACTGCAGTTAGTATAAGCTCATATAGAAACTGAAAGCAAACACTAGAAAAAAAAAAGAAAAGAGATTTATACTTAACGCTAAATCTTTTTCTCTGTAAATCTTTTAGGAGACACAGGACCAAGGGGTAAAGCTCCCTCCCACTGGAGGCTGGACACTAGAATAACAAACTCCTCCTTAGGGGCTTTACCCCTGACACAGAAAGAGAATACCAGTAACATACCAACCTAATGCCACAAAAGTGATAAAACAGTAACAACACACCATACACTCCTCTCAAAGAAAAGGGAATCAAACCTGTGTCCCCCAAGAGACATACAGAGAAAAAGATTAAGCGGTAAATAAAAATCTCCATTTATCTCAGGTCTCTTGGGGGACAGCGCCAAGGGGACATACCAAAAAAGTTCCAATACATGGGTGGGCGATCACAAAAAATAACAGTAGAAAAAGAACAGCATTATCCATAACAAATAGAAGCTACTGCCGCCTGCAAAACTTTTCTCCCAAAACTCGCCTGCTGGGACGCAGCAGCAATGTACGACTGATCAAGCAAAGCCTGATGTCTCACTCAATGTACTGCCTTCCAAATGGGAGGGAGAACAATTGGTCTGAATAAGGTCCCCTTGGGAGTGCTCTACAGAGGTGTTGCTCTGCTAGTGATGCCTCCTGAGTGCTGAAAATGGCCAGTGCGCTGAAGATCTTGTAGTGTTTGAGAAGAAAAGGTTCAAAAGTTGTGTTAAAGAAGGAGGAGTGCTGGATCCTAGCGCCTACTGGTTTATGCACCGGCGAGTGAAGGAAAAACCTCCTAAATGCTGCCAAACTGATTGCCTCTGAGGGGAGGTGGTCAGGCAGTCTGAGGGTATCTGTTATGCAAGAAGGTTAAATTAAGTAGGGACTAAACTATACTGTTCCTTACTGAAGGTGGAAGGGAGGGTTGAAGCAAAGAAGGGGTTAAACTTACACTGGTATACTGTAGCCTAGAAGCTAGAATACAATACAATACTCCAATGAGTATAGGGCCCCCTTAGGGAATAGTGGCTCCCATCTGCTTTAGGCACCAAGCTTAAAGTGTACCTGTCACCTCAAAAGTCTACTACAAATTTAGGCTGTACTAATGAAATGAACGTTTTTCCAACTATATATTTAAAAATGTACCTTTAAACAGCATTTCTCTCTGTCATCTTCCCTGTCAGTCTGACTTTTCTTTCCTGAGTCAGGATGGGTGGGGCTAAATGATGATTGACATTATAAGTTCCTCCAATCAGAACCCTTAATTCACAATCTAGCAGGGATCTGATTGGAGGAGTTAAAATGTCAATCATCATCACCTGACCCAGGAAAGAAAAGGTGGGCTGACAGGGAAATGACAGTGAGAAATGCTGTATAAAGGTACATTTTTTAATACATATATATTTACAAAAATGTTTATTTCATTAGTACAACCTAAATTAGTATTAATTTGGGAGTGACAGATGCACTTTAACCTCCGATGTGCTCAGGTTCTGTTCTCGCATACACATGGCATAAACAAAATTTAATCCACAGGTGGGGGGCATATGGTGGAGGGCTCTGAGCATGTCATGCCCACGGTTTCAGAATTGAATCTGGCTGACATACTGAACCAGTCCTGAAGTATTCCTGAACACAGTACCAGCTCTCTGCCTCCTGGAGAAAAAAAGACAATAGAAAAAACTGGTATTCTCTTGCTGCGTTCCGGGGTGAAGCCCCAAAGGAGGAGTTTGTTCTTCTAGTGTCCTGCCTCCAGTGAGTGGGAGCTTTACCACTTGGTCCTGTGTCCCCCAGAGACCAGAGAGAAAACAGAATACAATATGTTAAACTCCCAATATAAAGTTTATATGCAGCTGCTAACCGTGACTGCCCCTGGATTAAATACAAAAGTACATAAGTCTTCAACAACTGCACAAATGTAACATGACATTTCTGTGCAAGCCTACACCTTCTTCAGACTTCCCAATTATATGTTAGCGTGTTTAGCACCTTAGGCCACACCCACTAACTGTCCACCACCCTTTAATCAAGGGTTAATTGAATCAATTAATTCACAGACTAAATTATAAAGTGAACTGAGGAACTTATCTGTGTGACTCACATGAAAAGTGAAATTACAAATGTCAATGTCAACATCTGAATATTAAAAATACTAATTATACAGAGTTTTTCCAGCTAATTATTACTATTTACATCCATGACTAGGGTATGAAAGGCACTCTTTTGTCTGAGCTGCCTAGAGGCAAGTGCCTCTAGGGAAATACAGCCCTGTATTTCACTCTTATTTTCCAGATCTTGGAACACGAACAATGCAAAAGCATTAGAGTAAAATAACACTAGACACATTCATTCATGACTATAAAATCCCAGTAAACAAATGGCACATATAAAACTTTACACTTATTACATATTTAATTTGCACTTCCAAAAAGGTTAAAATTTCTAGAAATTCTAAAACTTCATTCTGATGAGAGACTATCCGTAAAGGTTTCTTTTTGTTGTAGATTGCTGTCTTTTAAACCAGATATCCCCCATCTCTTCACATTCAAGCAAGTCTAACACTGAGCAGTGCCTTGCACTAGCTATAGATTGATGCTGCTTTTGTGTAATTGTAATAAAGGCAGTACTTAAGTCTATTCCTTGCAATACTTAAGCTGACACTTAATAGCGCTTCAAGCAGTGCAGTGCACCTCTCAGTGTCAAACTCAATTGAAAAAAAAAAAAAAAAAAGAAAGCACAATTATGTACAATACATAAACAAATCCACTAGATGGTGCATATGAAAAGTCAAATGACACAGCTTTGGAATCATCTTTAGAGAAAAGCACAGTCACAATGAATTACATCATATACCTACTCTCACAGGTGTCACTGTAACTGCAACAGTGTGTGTCATTTCTATAGATCTATATAGAATACGTGCCCAAAAATAAACAAAAAAACAATTAAACAAGGGGTAATTTTCAGCAGGGTTGTTGACCTATTTTCTTTATTCACAACCACATATTATACTATGAATTAATTAGTGGTTTTAATAGGAAAGTGTAAGCTTTGTACTGCAACCTTACAACATGGAATTCTGGGAGTTATATACAGTAGTAAATTCAACACAAAATTGCAGTACACATGCAGTGCATGCATCATATTACACTGACACTGAGCAAGTCTTACATTTTATTCACTGACAGAGTTGCTGGGTCAGATCAGTTGACACCCTCCTTAACATCTTCACTGCTCAACTCATTAAACTACCCTATTTATACAAATCCCATTAGAACTATCTACTATAACTAGTATATGCACTGTGCAGTATAGCATAGTATGACAGAACCAGCAATATGTCCTGGTTCCCCAGCACCTCCACAAGATTCCTTTACAGGAGCAGGACAGTGCCGGTCTCCAGCCCAAGTCACATATGAAGCTTCAAAAACAAGCACCAGTCCTGTCTTGCAGGGGAATTATCCCATTTATTGTCTATGTAAAATTTGGGGGCAAAACCCCTTTGTTCAAAGGGGAATTGCTCTTTTTCTGATATTACCAGTCCTTTAAAAAAATCAATAGATTATGGCCATTTTCACTGAAAATAAATGAACTGTATGAACAATGCTTCATTCAAAATGTATTGTGCAATTCATCCGTTAATGTTTATAGTAATCAATCATAGGGTGTAGCTATTTAATCAGAAACTTGTGGCAGCTACCATGCTAATTAATAAACACAAATAAAGTTTTCTATGTAATAGAAATAGTTAGCTCCCATGAGACCCAGGTGAAAGATCTATAGTCAGACCTATAAATTCAAAACTGGACCAGCCTAACCAACATGTGGGACCCCCTCTGCTGTTACTCCTGCAAACTGTACACTAATAGTGAAATCTGTATTACTTTATAACAGTATAATGTATTTCACCAACTGCATAATTCATTTATTTATTGAGTATTACCTGTCTGTAGTGTAAACCACTTTAAAGGGGTGTGAGACTCAATGAAGCAGCCACTTCCCGACACCCATGTCCATAAGGGATGTGAATCACTCATAAAAGGATCTTCTTCTCCTGGACTGAATATGCCAGGTGGAGACATTGCAACCATATCACCTGAAGCTTGAGTAGAATTAACTCGTGCTTCCACCAAATCGATGTTTGTCCAGAGTGGTGCTTCACTGTGTGGCACATGACTTTCAGGACCTGCAGTTTCTTCAGAAGAATTATTTGAGGTTCCAAAGCTTGGTTTTTGTTGACCATCCAGCTCCAGAACTGCCCTTCGGTCATCTTCCTTGGGTTCTTCACATTGACTGGTCTGTTCAGTGACTTGCGGCTCAGAGGAAGTGGAGTAGTTGTCTTGCACAATTGGTTCAGTCTCAGAGGAGCTGTCTATGTCAGAGTGCTCCTTGATTTCATCTCCAAAAAAACAGCCAGCACTAAAATGTAGATGAAAAAAATCACTACCAACTGGTGTAAAAAAAGTTAATTCCACAGTACAATCTCAAAAAAAAAAAAAAACCAACAAAAAAACCCCCACAAACTAGCAGGTAAATTCAAATTGAAGCTGATCATTGATTTTGTGTGGATTTAGATCACCTGAAATCATCAAAGGAGAACTATAACAAAACAAGATATTTAAGTGATTGTGACCAGCAGCAGTACACTATGGATCGTGACCAGCAGCAGTACACTATGGATCGTGACCAGCAGCAGTACACAATGGATCGTGACCAGCAGCAGTACACTACTACTGCACGATTAGCTTCCATCTCACCATCCTATGCCCAAGATCTTTGGTTAGAAACTCCCCGATGCAGCTCTCTTCCTGTCTCTGCATGTGACATAGAAGTACCCGCCCCCATCCTAATTTCAGCAAAACGGCCACTGAAGCACATACACAAACCGATAATCTTTAGAGTTTTAGTGTCATACTTTTATGCTTTTACTGGCACAGAACACTATCTCTGGACAGACTGATTACATTCTGGTCCTCACTAGGGGATTGTAGGTACTTGTAGCTACTGTGTGATGTGCCACAGAAGTGGATTTCACAAAGATCTCATCAAAGTAAAAGAATAGTAACTCCAAAAAATAAAAATGCCTCAAATGCATTTATAGCTACTATATATTTAATATTTGCTTCTATACTTTAATCTAGCTATTGGGTTTTCATCCACACTTCCTGAACATACTCAAAGCACATTAGAAAACAATGGGACTGGGTGAGGTCTGTTTAACAACATGGCTACTATCAGTAAACATAAGAACAGCAAGAAAGCAATAAAAAAAAAAAAACCTTGAAGGAACAGTTATTTCACAGCTAGTTCACATGTGATTGTCACTGTTAAATGAATTATTTTTATAAAATAATGATTTAATTATATTCAGTGTTTTTCTAATTCACAGCCATTCCTCTTCTCTATCTCCTACTTCCTTTTCAGCTTACCAGTGTGGAATCTTTTGCCACTGACTTGATCCACAGGCCTGAGAATTCTGAATAAAATAATCACAAATAAGCAGGTGGGCAGTAACTCAAGACTTTCCATCAATTCCCTGGCATACGATGGAAACAGGAATTTTTATTTTATGGGTGTCACTGGTCTTTTAAGGCAATGCTTTGTAAATATATGTAAATTAGTCCTCTAAAAGGAAAAGCACCATCTGCAAATTCTGCAATGTTTATACATGCTCAGAAACGGTTTTGCTAAAAGTCTACGGATACTAAAAGAAACCCACATAAATATGTGCAGTCGATTTTCTACTAGTCAAGGACAAATAACATCTGTGAATGTTGAAATAAAATCTCTAAAATTACCTAATAAGACTTGAGGAACTGTCTGAACTGGACCTGTCATTTCCTCTGGGCACTACTAAGGCTTTCCAAGCTTTTCCACTCAGCTCACTTGGGGTGACACCCTGTCGAAAGTAGACAGCCCGATCCTCATATCCAACTGCAAACACCTGTGGAGACAAAATAAAGGTGAAGTGGAGGATCTTTGAAAATTCAATCAGACCTGGACCTAGTCTTTTCTTTATATTGAGAATAAAAAAGCAAGTCATCCAATATGTATCCCGTTTTCCAAACTACTACTAATTTTTAAATATACTCAGTATATGAGTGCAGGGACAGCGCAAGGGACAGCGCAAGGGCTCAGTAATTTGCACCACTGCCTTGCTACACAAGACTGTATGGTACACAAGGGTAGGGATTATCTCTGCAAAATGCTGTAAAAGATGTCAGGTGATGACTTAGGATTGAAGGCAATGCTAATAAAGTTTGGGGTTTTTCTTTGTGGCAAAAAAAACTGGCCACAGACTGACCTTTTAATAAACCCAGCATGACATGGAAATTCCAGGTTAGGCATTTTTAGCAGTAACAACCAATGCTAAAACAGAAGCAGGACACAATATTTTTACTAGTCTAGCCAATAGAAAGCTGCGATAGAGAAAGCAGCAGAGACAAGTCAACTTGTTAATAAGCATTTTTGCACAAAAGGGAAAGCAATACTGCTGCCATTCTAACAAATGGTGGTTTCAGGATGAAGAATCCCTTTAAAAGAATGGGAGGCGCTCACTCTGCAGTGTATATCTTATACAAACCACAGCAGTGAAACACCGAGCTCAAGACAAAAAGCACAAAGCACACGGTTAATATGTGTCAATTTAAAGAGACTGACAAGATAACTAGGCACGCTAGGTCTCTGGATAAGCATTTTTGGCAGATTACTACATCATTAAATATTATATGCTTAAATGTGTTTTTTAAAGGAAATCTTTTTGGTTCATTGCTGAAAAAATGACTCCAGACAGTTTATTGCATTACCAAGACATGGCAACAGGTTAAGCCGCAGAAAACATCTGTATACCTAACAATAATTTATGACATGATTTACATACCTGGTCATTTAGTCCAACGCTCACCATTGCCATTTCGCCCACCATTTCAATCCAGCTGGTGCCACAAGGATTATGAGAGTTCACCCCTCGCCTAAACCACACCTATTGGGTTACAAAACAAATGAAAGAATTATCATATTCTTTCTTTAGGCCCTTGGATTTGCACAGGGTATAATACAGAAAGGGTTATACAAATGGGGAGAGGATATAACATAGGAAAGGACTGATGAATGGAATGAGAAGGACACAGTATGTACTATGGGTTTTTACCTTGCGGTCCTTGGTTACGGCCCATACAACATTTACTCCAACGGAAACGTGCATTATCCCATTCTCAGGTGTTGGTGCATCCACCACAGTCCAAGAACTTCCTGGTAAATATTTTTGTTACTTTGTATATGGAAGCAGAGGTCATTTAATAACGGCCATGATAGGCAAGACTGAATCTAAGCTAACTGGTACAATGGAGGAAGCTAAAATCTTATTAAATAAAAATCATTTTTTATAAAAAAAATTACCCTGCTCAAGTAACCTTAACAGAGGCCGCTAAACCCCCTATTTATTGGTAAAAGCAAGTCAGACTGGTCTGTTTATTAACTGGCTGGAGAAACAGGTGCAAGAAGTAATCATTAGTAAAAACATCCATGGCAATGGATCTCTCACACACAAAACACTCAAGTGTGAGAGACTGAGGTCAAATTTCATTAACTCTGTGCCTTTTGAGGGTCAAGAAATACATTAATTAATTTGCAGTTTAAATATAAAGGTGCCTTATGGGTTAATATTTTTTCTTTAGGCTTCAACAAGGTAAAAATTTACTTTCAAATTGGTCCTACAGACCAAGATAAACACAATCACCCAAATCTAATTAACTAACATTGTACTAAATAATAGATCTCTAGAGTGATTAATCTATTGTGTTACAACAAACGCATCATTGTACCATACATAGCAGCATATTAGATTAGGCTGGAAAAATAAAAACCCTTGCTTATATATAAATTAGAGCAAAGTCAGATAATTTCAAATTTAAGAGTTGCAAAATGGCTTTTTTTTTTTATCATTCTCTGTACTGATTCTTTCATCCTTACAACAAATGTTCTATTCTGCGTCATTGTTATGTCAGAGAAAAATTTGATGTTTCACTCTTGTATTTCCTAAGCGTTCCTACAATTAAAAGCAATCAAATGATTCCATTATTTCTGCACAAATGAATTAAAAGTTTGCCAGTGTATAGGTGATAATTGGTTAGAGCACTCAATCAATTTAAGTGAACAAGAAATTGGCCACTTATGCTGGTAAATTTTGATTGGTCCCCTTCACAAGATTGCCTGACAATCTTCCTGCTAAGCTTCACTGCTTGTTAGCATAATTTTTACCCTTACAGTATTTATCAGCACCAAAATCAATTTGTCTTATTTCAGTATAGCTAAAAAACCTTAAACTATTATTTCCTTATGGTGCAGCTGTATGTAGCAGATGATAGCAATGTAAATATGGCAAAATGGGCAAGTTCTTGGTTGAAAAAAGAAGATGAAACAACTGAAAGATGCAGCTTTTTTTGTTTGTTTGTTTGTTTGTTTGTTTTAAATGGATCTGTCAATTTTGATAAAATTTTGATAAATAAACTATAAAGGGAAAAAATGGAAATACTAAAAAGTAAATTGTTGCTCCTATTCTGCAGTAACAAATATGTATGATAGTAGCAGGTAAGGTAAAGGCACATAGCCTCATACAGTCATATGCAAAAGTTTGGGCACCCCTATTAATCTTAATCATTTTTAGTTCTA
>WMED01026984.1:0-10712 GCA_019650415.1 Pipa parva | reverse complement strand
CTCACTTCGGACAATCGTTAAATCCCCCCCCTAAATCTTGGACTTCCAGAGACACTAGTTAAATGGCTGAAGGGAACTGCCACAACTACAAAAAATACTCCCAACTATAAATATGAATGAGTACTAATGCACGTGAGTGTGTAAAGGACAGGCTATCGAATTGATATGCCTCAGGTTGGAGTTGTAGAACATGAAAAAATTAACCATTATTTTGATAAAGATTTTTTCCCATAGATGGATCTATTTTCAGAATAAATAATGAATCCCCAAAACAGAGAACCAAAAGTATAACAGCACTATATAAAGTAAAAACTTTGTATAATATCCCCTAGGGCAGGGGTCGGCAAACTTCTTTTGGGAGGGAGCCATTTCACTCGGCGAAGCGACTCGAGTGGTCTTGCCGAGACTGAAATCCCATTAAAGCGTTCGCTGATGTCCGCGTGCAGGACATCACTGATCGCATAACAGGCAGTGCGAAGTGAGGCGAAGGATCCGCACCTCACTTTGCACTTTGGTGAATTCCCCCCTCAACGCGGAGCGAAGCTGACGTAATCCTCAATCCACAATTCTATATGCACGCCGAATTCATTCATGTAAAAGAAATGCTTCCATACTGTGAAAACATTCCAACTATTTATTATAGAAGCAATAACCAAATATACTCACAAATTGTCTGAATATAAATCGCATATCATAATGAAAAAAGCATTCTAAGTCCAACTGTAGCACCTAGGTATGTATTTTATACATATTAATTTTAAAGGCATGGTTTTACCAGTTTATCCTTTTACCAGTGAAAAATCTGTAAAACATACAGGCTGTATAGATAATTTGTAATTTATTTATCTATCTGCCATGCTACAGTGTTCCTTCTCCCATTAATGATGTAACTTCCTGTGATCGGCAGGAAGTTGAACTATTACTGGGGAGAGGAACACTCTAGCGCTCAGCTCTACAGCACACAGAGCCGGGACACGGAAAAGAAGGGGGGGCGAGCACCAAGATAGTGCTCCCCCTTCTTCAGAGGGTAGGGATGCAAAAAAAACCTTGGCCCAGCCCTGACACTGTTTTTTTTAATTTTTTTATTTTTTTATAAATATACCCCCTTTTTGCCTGCTAGTGTATTTATATGCTAAATGTAGTCAGTCTGTGGACTGAGAATGAAAAGTTAGTTTATTTTATAGTTGTGTGAGTGTTTTTAAAGAATGCGGCTAGTTGTACTGCTTCGAATTCTCATGTTCACATGTTTGACTTTGCCACTTCTGAATGGTAAATTGGGTGATTGATGGCAGGGCTCTGGTGTTGTGTTTTCATTCAAAGTGACAATGAGGACTGTGACTAAGTGACTACATGACCTAGGAACAAGGTGACATAGAAGTGGATAGAATATTCACAGAATATGTCTTGAGCAGGAACATGAAAACCGGGCCTAGCACCTCAGGGGATTTATTCGTCAGCGGTACCACTCTGATTGGCTCCAGTAATCAGTCCGACAAGATCAAATAAAAATGTAAAAATGATTGAAAAATAAAATAATAAAATGGATGTACCGAGTTGCCTCGCCGAGACTGGAATCCCTTTAAAGCGCTCGCTGATGTCCGCGTGCAGCGAGCGCATAACAGCATTGAGCGAAGTGAGGCGAAGGATTCGGAGCTCACTTCTCTCAATGACGAATTCCCCCTTTGTGTGTTGTACCAATAAGTGCCCTTAATGATCTTATAGCAAAAGATGAGTCCAGGAATCAGATGATTTTTCAAACAGTTAAACTTGAGCTTTACTTGTCAATTCGGCAAATTACACAAGTTCCAAAAAACATGGCAAATGAACAGTTCAAAATGGGTAACAAGATCCTTTCTCTTCAAAATAACTGTACATAGTCCAATTACGCATATCATGGATCAATGCTTATATCCAATAAATGCCTCATTATGACTTAGGTATTAGACCAGAGGCCTAACATCTCTAAGAGGTGTTATTCCTGTGTGTCCTCACATCTTTGCCCTCTCCCAGAGTCTCCTCTATTCCCTGTCTGGGAACTAAATCTATGCAGTTTCCTCCCAGTAATGAAAAACATATCATATTTCATTTGGGCAATCATAAATTACTCCAGTAGGTGTCACTGTTGGCTCATATTTACAATACTATTATCCTAAAGATAAACACAGGAATGTGAAAGTCAGGGATGTAGGTAGCAGTCCCACTAGGCCCAATTAAATATTCATAGTGCCCACACTCTGGGTCACTACATACCACCAGTCTTTGAACTGAGTCGTCTTCGGCGTCTCTTGTACATGATTCCCATCAACGATTATGCATATGGCTACTCACTACTTACTACCATGAGGCTTACCCGATATAAGGAAAATACTAGGCCAGGGCTGAACCCTGGAACCACAGTACCCACAGCATGAAAGCTGCGCCACCAATCTATGAAGGAAAATATTGGGCCAAGGCTGAACTCCGGAGCACCAATACCCACAGCATGAGAGCTGCGTCAGTGAACTATAAAGGTGCTAGGCTGGGTGGAACCCTGTAGAATTCTAGTGCACCCTGGGTAGTCTTTTCCTTCTAGAACCATCTCATGGTGTGAGATAACCCATTAACAAAACCATTAAAACTCTGAGTTGCGACTCTGTTGCCCCTCAATATACTCTAACATTTCAATTTAACCTAGATGAGGATGGATAGTAACAATCTAGTGCTGGCAGATAGATAGTGGACTGAAATTATCCTGCAGTTTAATATAGCATAATCTTGTGTCTAAATTGCATGCATAATATACAGTATCCAAAATGTGATCACCCGTTAGAGACATCTATTCCTTAGAAAGATTACCTTTTTACTGAAATGAAATTAATAAAACAAAACCTGATAAACTTTTGCACACAGAATATTGTCTAGTTTAAAGATATTGGGGTTATTCATTAAAGTCCGAATTGTTGCGTAAAGGTGCGAATTTGCCAGATAAAGACAGCTGCAATAGGCTGCTACTGTCGCAGTCGCGTCTTTATAATGAGAATATTGTTGCAGTTGCAACTTTAGTATGGGGAAAATTGTCGCAGATTTGCTATGGGAATCCACTGTTTGCTAATTTGACAGTCGAATTTGCACCTAAAAGTTAAGTAAGCTGCAATATAATTTTCCCACTACACTTTACTGGACTATGACTCTCATAACAGAGAACATTAAAAAAAATAGGTCAGACATTCCTTTAAATCAAAATAACTCTTTTTTTTTTCCCCATTGTTAAACTAGTAATATTTAGTCATCATATTACACAATTCTACTGGAAGACTAATATAAATTTATGCAGCTTTTACGTACATACTGTAATCTCTCCTGCACCTTGCTTATATATTTTTCCTTTTAAAGTAAACTAAACATTTCAATAAACGATAATACTGTTATTTTTCCTCAGTCATATCCACGTGAAAACATTTACTTTCATCATATCCCCCCAGAGTCTTTCTGCAAAACTTGGCAAAAAAACTTCAAACAGTCTCTGAGGCAACATTTCTTCTGTTGTAGAAAAACAGAAAAAAATCCCTTTCATATCAGATGGTTAAACCTGGCCATCATGTCTTCAAATGAGACATAGTACTTTGGGTCTCACTTTTCCACATATCCCCCCTCAGGCAAGACGATATCCATAGAGAATAAATAGAGAGTATGTGTATATTTCCCAGTGAGATTGACTGCATGTTTCATTATTGTGCACCCATACCACCATGTGATTTTTACAGCTTCAATGGCACGCCTCTTTGAGGCTCGTTTGCGAGCATCAGTATTCTCCAAACACCAGGAATCTAGTTTGGACCTCTTGATAATAGCCGCATCTAACCATTCCACGAGGTGGTCCACCACGTAATCATAAACACTCTTGGGTGCATAGGGCATAAAAAGGCTCCACTGTTGAAACACTTTATAATTAACTAGCCTCTGTACCCTAGATACCTTGCTATGGGTGTGAGCAGAAGCTAGTCCCCGTAGCACCCAACAATCGGGTGGTATTTCCTTGCATATCGAGGGAGGCCCAAAATGGGTAAACTCTGACGAGGAGGTGAAGGGACTATACCATTCCCAACTACTGGTACTGCCTTGGGTGCTACTGGTGTCGAACCCCCACCTACCAACATCTCCTCCCACCTCAGTAACAGTACCTGTCTTCCATTGTGCCCATGCTTTAAGATCCCTTTTATCCCTGAAGAGGTCACTTCCAGTGGGTATCGTCTCCTCTGGAACTAGTGCAGGCACTATCTGGGGTCTGGCCTGGGGTCCAGCACTCATTTGGTCACTTCTTGCTGGGGGTGCGTTCTCTTCCTCAGAAGGAAAATTTTTTATTATGGGCCCAAGGAATAGCTCTTGTCTAAACCCGGTACATCTGGCATTCGTCTTTTTCCAATCAGAAGTCAATATGGTTCAGCAGGATGGGCAAAATGGTAGTAGCCTCCCAATCCCGGCCAGTTCTTTTACTTCAGTGAAAGAGCAAATACATGTGTACCTCCTCCTTGGAATAGCATGGTACATCAATGGCCATCTATCAAGAGTTTCATCAAAGGCCGCTCTCGGTTTGCTGAGTGCCATGGTTACGGGCCATCTCAATTTAGTGACAATCTCTTAAAAGTACAGCTCTCTGATCCAAAATGCTGCGTTCTTCCCAAAATGGCCCCTATCCTCGCACCTATATACTCTTCGGAGGATGTGCTTCTAGTTTTGGTGCCAACATGCCCCCTGAGTGTGCGCTCATTGGCTCTTGCTTCACTCACCCCGGGAAATCTTGGGACGACACAGCATCCTGGGGAGGAGACTCGTTTAAAAAAAAATGGCGATAGTCTCTCCTTCGGTACAACACTAAAGCGCAGGAGGTAATCTTGTTCCGTGACGGCATGTTGTCTTGAGCAGGAACATGAAAACCGGGCCTAGTACCTCAGGGGATTTATTTGTCAGCGATGCCACTCTGAGTGGCTCCACTAATCAGTCCGACAAGATCAAATAAAAATAAACATGTAAAAATGATTGAAAATAAAATAATAAAATGGATGTACCTCTGGATGGTAATGCTCTCTTTGTGTGCTGTACCAATAAGAGCCCTTAATGATACTGTATTGAAAAATTAGTCCAGCAAACAGATGATTTTTCAAAAGGTTAAACTTGAGCATTACTTGTCAATTTGGCAAATTACACAAGTTCCAAAAAACATGGCAAATGAACAATTCAAAATGGGTAACAAGATCCTTTCTCTTCAAAATAACTGTACATAGTCCAATTATGCACATCATGAATCAATGGTTGTATCCCATAAATGCCTCTAAGAGTTGTTATTCCTGTGTGTCCTCACATCTTGGATCTCTCCCAGAGTCTCCTCTATTCCCTCTCTGGGAACTAAATCTATACAATTTCCTCCCAGTAATGGAAATCATATCATATTTCATAAACACAGGAATGTGAAAGTCAGGGACTGGGTAGCAGTCCCACTAAGCCCAATTAAATATTCGTATTACCCACACTCTGGGTCACTACAAATACAGTTAGTGGGATATGGTGAGATTGAGGTTATTGTCTTTCACGTGTTGAATTCGCCCCACTCCACAAAACTTCTTATCCTACTTTCATCCGACTTCTCCACACTATGCATGCGACAGCGATCACCTTTGTCCGCCTGTTTGACAAATGAATTCTCCACTTAGCCAAAAGTGAGAAAGGAATTCGCATGTATTTTGGCGATGCAACTCGAATTGTAACTAAGTGAATTCACCCTTTAGTCAATAAGGCCCATTGTGTTCACTACCTTGGCTGGATGGGGAAAAAAAGCTTTGTAATGTTTGTTAGGGAGACAATCAGCAGAAACAGTTACAGAAAAATACAGCATGAATTCTGGCCTACAAAACTTCTACACTTGAAAGAGCACTGAATAATTCCATTTGGGAAACCATTAGAGCAGTGATTTCCAAGCTGTGACTCTCCACCTGTTGCTGAACTACAACTGACATCTGTTGGTTATAAAATCAGCACCTGGAAAGTGTACTTCAGCAAATTGCAGAAATGCCACAGTTCGAAGATTACTACAGCAGCTAATTCAGTGGACTGTTTAAAAGTCTATATTTCTGAAATATAATCTTGGTAAAAAAATAACACGTTAAATCAGACTGAAAACACTAACCAAGTTAACATGTATAATCCCTAAAAATCAAGCTGTTTACAAATTTCCCCATGCAGAGGGTCAGAATCCTTACATAACATTCAGCTCCCAACACTGTGACCAAGTGTTATCTAAGGACTCTATTGTCTTTATCACATCCGGACTAATTCCGTAATGAAGCTGTGGATACTCTTTCCAGCACATACACTATTTCTTTTTGTTTTATAGACATTACCTTACTGATGCTTTTGACTCCGTGCCAAGAGAGCAGCCCAGCTCTGCATCTGTAATTGGTGTTTAGTTATTGGAGCTGCTTTGAAAATCTAAAATGAATGTATAGTGACCTCAAAACATCTAGACCTCAACTGAGATGTAAGGATTATTAAATTGCTCGCTTCAGGTGTAATCCCGCAGTACGGGGCTAAAGAAATGCCTGTTTTAATCCAACAAATTCATGTCGTTTTTATACATCTCCTCCTAACGTTTAAAGTAAAACCTGTTCACTAGATTCACTAGATAACAACACCAGTGTGCCCAGTTAATGAGGACATGTAGCAAAGCTACGTGCAATCAGGCATTCACAGTTTCTCTGCCTACTGGGTATACAAACATTGTGGTTAATTATTTATTCTTCATAATTAATGAAGGGGACAGTTATTTTCCCTACACGGATATCTCCACATTGCCAATAATTAGATCCAGGGGCCTTGCAGAGATCATACAGAATCACAGTACAGCAGTTATTTCAGGGTTTCCTTTACTGTTTGCTTGTGTTCATTAGTTCATGTGTTTATGTATAATATTCCTAGTTATATAATAAATCAAGGAATAGTACACAATAATAGCTGTTGTAATAAGCCATATACATAAGGCACTTCCTTTTTAGCCTTAGGGGGTAATTTAGGAAAGAGCGAAGTTACCTTGCGATGCTTCTTTTCAGTTCGCCGAGACGGGTACGCACTCCCTGGTCTCCTGCATGCGGAGATCAGCAAATGCTTTAAAGGTACTTCGGCTCACCTTGGGACCACTCGAGTTGCCTCGCCGAGTCGAAGTACCTTTAAAGCGTTCGCTGATCTCTGCTTGCAGGAGACCAGGGAGCGCGTACCCCTCTCGGCGAACTGAAGAGAAGCATCGCAAGGTAACCTCGTTGTTTCCTGAATTACCCCCTAATTAATCTTTCCAAAGCTTTAGTTGCCCTTTTTAACTAAAAACATCCGATTCTATAATGTATCTAAAGATTTTCTAGTGCACAATTGGAAGTGTAGGCAATAATCTACACAATTTCAGTTTTATGTTTAAATGAAATAATAGAACAAATTATCACCAGCTGGTTCTTCTGTACTAATACCCTTTTATGGGTGACATAGCCTGTATTCTTTCTGAACAGGCTACAGCAGAGGTGGCGAACCTTTTTGGCACAGAGTGCCAAAAAGGTGTCATCACCCATGAGTGCATCCCCCGAAGTGCCGGTGTGCTGGTAAGTGACATCATCACGCCAGCGCCAGGGGAGGAGCGCACACGTGTCGCGGGAGGAGAACTCCCCTGCTCTCGTGTGCTTCTTCAGTGCAGGCCACGGATCCGGCCTGAAAACTGTCAGATCGGGTCCATGGCCTGTACAGAAGGCAGGGTTTGGTGACGGCTCACGTGCCAACAGAGAGGGCATGCATGTGTGCCATAGGTTTGCCATCCCTGGGCTACAGTATAACACTACAGCCTTAAACTAAATTATTCTGGGTGATGCAGAGCAACAAGGAAGAGCTGAGTCTAGAAAAGGGATGAGAAAAACTGTTCCAGCTACAATGCTTACCCAATGGTAAAACAGCTTTTATGGTGTAAATGTAATTTATTTTGTTTTCCAAAATTGCCATGTGGATTATAAAGAACGTTATCTAAAGAATAATGTACCCCTTTCAGTAATTTATACGGATATTAAAAGCCTACCACATTTATATTGTGTATATATATATAATATATATAATTTTTATTTTTCATTTGATTGTGCTGGTATTATCATGAGTTATATTAGGCTGCTATTAATGATTTCCTGTTTTCTATTCTGATGTAAAGTTATTGCAAATGTATGATCTATTCAATCATTTGTATTTTGTTCATTTTTATAGCACTACTATATTACACAGCGCTTTACACATCAATCAATGCCCCGTGGAGCTTACAATCTAGTTTCCCTATTCAGTCACAAACACATAGACAGACACAGATTGTAGTATACAGACTACTTCCCTGACCACTTCTACAGACGTCCAGCAGTGTCATCAGTTTGAAAAATCTACTAATCCTAATAATAAATGACAAATTCTTTTTTTTTTTTTATTTTAGTATTTGTATTCATGAACACACTTACAAAAAGTAACGTTCTGTGCCTTCAATAAGCTATACTATCATAATACACAGTCTAGGTGAGAAGATATATAGTATATCTTTTCTTTTATAAATGAAGTAAACTTGTTCTTTAAATATCAGTTAAAAATATAAAGTATCCCAGCAGTCTGCAAAAAAAAAAATTCTGGAACTTTCTACTCATGTTCTGATACTTTAAGGTCAACATGACCTCTTTCAGAATTACTGTTCAGTGCAACATAATACCAAGCCAAGGGCTGGCCCTTTCTGCAGGGATTATAAGGCTGTGTATTTGCATCACTTAAGTCATAAATCAGGTACCAGTCAACACAATTGCGAGGTCAGTTGCAACAATAGAATATATAAATCACCCAGTTCATTTTTAGGGGAGAACTCAAATATGTTCTGACAATCAAAGCAAATATATTATTACTATTATTCAAATGAAGTAGGATGAATAGATTATATGGGTTAAAGGGAATGTAATCAGAAGCTCTCCACACTGTCAAATTGAGAAATTTTAAGGGGAAATTATTTGTTCTAGTTGCTCAT
Organism: Pipa parva; assembly: GCA_019650415.1. Classification (NCBI taxonomy): domain Eukaryota; kingdom Metazoa; phylum Chordata; class Amphibia; order Anura; family Pipidae; genus Pipa; species Pipa parva. The sequence continues at coordinate 1,663 of WMED01026984.1, read as the reverse complement.
TACAACCAATCAGAAGTTGGCTTTTATAACTTTAGCTAGCCTTTACCTGTGATTGCTAAAAGTTGATTGGTTGCTATGGGCTACCAGACATCTGGAATGATTGCCCCTGTTGAATTCCCCTGAGATTCTTTTTTCCTTTCCCTCTTACTTTATTTTTTCCACTTGTTCCCCATCTCATCCATATATCTTTATACCAAAATCTTTCGGTATTTTCCTGTTTCTTCTTTAAGTGCCAATGACAGCAGTGTTGTTGTACCAGAATCCATCTATAGTGTTGCAGGATTAATCAGCTGTCAGTGAGCGTTAATTTGATCTCTGATTACCTTTTCATTTACCCCTGGCCTTCTGACTCTTTTTAGCTCACTCATTTCCCTCAGAAGTAGCTTGGTTTTATTTATTGGAAAAGGAAAATAATTCCATATAGTCACGCTCTAAACAGGGACATAGGTCTGCGCCACTTTGTTGAAATGACAAAAATCTCATAAAGGACAATGGCAAAAAAAGCAATAAAATTAGGTGTATGAAAGAGAGGTGCACATCACTCATATCATACAGCTGTAATACTTTGTACTCAATTGCAAATACTTTCTATTTCAGCACTTCTCAACCTGTCGGTTGCGACCCCTCTGGGGGTCACAAAACCATCTCACAGGGGTCGTGAACCTCTGTGGAGCCCGGTAGTGATCGTAGGTCCCTTTGTATAAGGGTTCCTGCATGGTGACGTCGGCCCTGAATGTCATCACATACGCGCCACATGACGTGCGTACGCGATGACGTTTCACCCAAACGTCATCACGGGACGCGCATATGTGATGACATCAGGCCTGAACGTCAGCGCCGGGGGTCGCAGTCTCAACAAGGTTGAGAACCGCTGTTCTATTTGATTGTAAATTATTTTTATATTTTTTTTAATATTTCCTTTTATTGCGACATAGTAAATTCCAATTATTACAGTAAATATTTAAGAATGAAACTTTGCCAAAAATTTTAACTAAACAAAATAGACAATGGTTCAAGCAAATACTATGCAATATAATGTAGACTTTTAGAAAACATCATTTTTGTTTGTTTACTTGAACTTGCTTGTGGTATGTTTCCACTTATAATTAAGTACATAAATGAATTTATATTTATAACATTTAGAACATGACTGTTCTGGCCACGAGGAAGACCACTATAGAGCAGGGATATATTAGAATACATTTCATGGTGCTCCTACTAATTGTTCAGAGTACCATGAGGTATACTGGAATTGTGTTTGTAACTGGGATTGAGTTGTTTTGGGTAAAGTTTTGATATAGGGTTTCCAAAAACATTTTCTCCTATTGAGGTTTTGGAATATAGCCTGTCCATGTTATACAGAAATTCAATTTGTTTATATACCGTTTATATAAACAAATATACCGTTGGGGGGGGGTTTGGGGGGAACGGTATATACCGTTGGGGGGATTGTTGGTTAAATCCAGTGGTTAAGAATGGCTTTCTTGGTAGCAGCAGTAATCTTAATCTGAAGGACCTTTTAATATTCAGTTAAGGTTTTGTTTTGTGGGGAGGAGTAAATTCCAAAGATTGCCCACCCTGGAATAAGATCTAATTGAAGATGAATTCTGTGGAAGAAGCGCAGAAACGCACTATCTAGTGCATTATCCAATAAATGAATAAA
>WMED01026983.1:0-10713 GCA_019650415.1 Pipa parva | reverse complement strand
ATTGTTACTTTTGAATGAATAGTTGCCTTATGCAACACTGGAGCCCTGCCATCAACCCCCTCAATTCGCCACTCTGAACTGGCAAAGGCAAACTGGTGAATTCTGAGCAGTACACACTGTATCCCGCGTTCCAGTTTCCTGTATCCAGTTGGTATCCCGCGTTCCAGTTTCCTGTATCCGGTTGGTATCCCGCGTTCCAGTTTCCTGTATCCGGTTGGTATCCCGCGTTCCAGTTTCCTGTATCCAGTTGGTATCCCGCATTCCAGTTTCCAGTTCCACTACTCCTGTATTCCTGAGGGATTGTAACTGTCAGCTACCACCAGTGGGAGGTTAACTTGTTGGCCACAACCTGGGGGTTCTCTTGCAACAAAGGGTGAAGACCAAAAGCCCCTTAGACTCTGTTCCTCAGAATTATCCAGTGTAAATTCCACTGTGGTATAGAGTATCTACCCACTTCTTGTCTGCATCGTTACATACAGGTTAATATTCACCAGGAATATATGAAGATAGCGGCTCAATCATCTTTCGTATACCAATAAAAATATGTAGAAGCTTACTCACATCAAAATACACCAGGCGCTCTGAGGTTTCAGCTTCCCAAGTGTTAACCAGTATACCAGAATCCAAAAAGGGACCCCAGCACTCCAGTGTAGAGTTAAAAATCCTTTATTTGTTTTGATTAAAAACTAAGTATGTAGAGATGTACTTTCATCTTACAGCATCATACGGTATGTGTTGACTGGTGTGTCTGTGACAAATTTAACATTTTTAGAAGACACAAAAACAAAAACTGTCAATTGTTTGTAAAGTGGAAAGTTCCAGTCAATATTTTATGTAACCAGCAGGTGGTGCTGTTGCCCTAAGCATATCTGGCAAATTAAGACAGTGAAAAGCATGTTCTTTACAGCCGAGGCATTGTTGCTTACTAGGTTGCACCACATCTCTGCATTCTGCAGTCCATACCAACTTCACACAAAGGGGTTACAGTAGACACCGTAGGAATAATAAGGGAATCTGTCATTTCTATTCCAAACTCTGAATTTAAACTCTCAATTTGTGGATTTTGCTCCAGTGTTGATTCTCAGTAGGCTGGAGGGAATAGACAAATTGAAAAGTAGAGAAATAAAAACACTGATTAGTCATGCACTATCCCTGCTCTGAATACAATATAATCATCAGTGACATTATAATCACTGTATGTGCAACACATGCCGTTCCCTCTGCTGCTATCCTCAATTCCCCCCCCCAGCGAGCGAGCGCACCTTCAGTGCAGTCCGCGCACCTGACTTGACAGTTTTCAGGTCGGTTCTATGGCCTACACTGAAGGAGCGCTTGCTAGCCAATGGGATAGCCGCGGCAGAGCTCTTCTCCAACACAGGTGAGATGACATCACTCATCAGCACCTACACTTTGGGGGGAAGGCGCTGGTGAGAGACATCACTTTTCGGCACCACTGCGTCTGCTATAGACTGTAGGTTCCCCCCTAGCTCATCAAAGAGGAACTAGACAAAGACGACATCAAAAAATTTTCGCTAGATCATGACTTACACCAATTCCACTTTCACAAAATGACCTGCCGAATGTACACATCTGCAAATACATTCAGAAAGACCGCTCAATCCCCCTTTCCATCCAAGTAGAAAAACGGGTGCTCAAGGAGAAGAGACAGGACTGGATCCAAACAACAGGATAACTCTCCGGCACTCCGAGGTATGTAAAACCAATTCCTTTATTTAATCCATTTAGAACAAAAGAGGATAAAAGCGAGGGTGACACCTACGCGTTTCACGTTTATAGTGCTTAATCATGGTGTACATGTCATGTACAAATGCACAAGTATAAATAGCAATAACAATCAAGTCTTAATTGGGCGTCAGGTGATCCCTTAATCTGCATAACAGAATAACGCCCTGTAACCCTGCACTCAAGTAATGTTTAAGTTAAACAATAAGAAAAGGGTAAGTACAATTTGAAGAAATGTATTGTTTATTATAATCCTTACTCATTAGTCGTGTAAACTGTAGGATTCTAATTTTTAATTAGTTAAAGGAATTCTTATGTTCATAACCCTCTATTGATTTGTGTAAATTAATTGTATTGAGAAAGGAGTGGAGGGAAAAGAGGCAAAGTTCCATAAGTCCCTTAGGTGCCACCCTCGCTTTTATCCTCTTTTGTTTTAAATGGATTAAATAAAGGAATTGGTTTTACATACCTCGGAGTGCCGGAGAGTTTTCCTGTTGTTCGAATGTACACATCTGGACAAAAGAAAGAACTTGATTTGTCACTGTTGGGTTTATGACAATGGTAGTAATGTGTTCTAAAGATGAAGCTTCTAAAAGCACCAAAGAAACTGTAACTATCGCAACCTTCTGCACAGTATCGAAATGACACAAGGATTGTTATTTATATTTAAATACGTTTGTAAAATTAACAATCAGTTTGCACAATTTCACATACAATCATTCATCTAGGAAACTGATACAATATTCTATTAATACGGTATTCCAAATATAGTATCGAAATCTCTCTAGGAGAGAGAGACCCAGTTGTCTACATATATTTCTGTCTCTATCTAACACTCTTTTCATCCTGTTAGCCTACAATTCCCACAATTCCTTGTGGTGTGACTGCAGCAGCAGAGTACGTATGCAGTAAAATAATGCATTGACGGGAGCAGTACTGACATGTACCTGGGTATCATTTTTGAAAAAGGGTTGAATAAGTTCTATTGGAGGTCTCCAGCAATTAGATTTGCATGGAAACAAAGATAAAAATCTTCGAAAGCCCCTTTAACAGTTTTATGGACACGAGCTTGTTAAAGGCAAAACCTCTTACATTAAATTCTGGTAGCGCTGGTAGGTTTTTTTAGGGGATTCCTAAATTGTCTGTCTGCTCAGTGTCTTTACTGGGGAGGATGCCAGCCTCCAATTCCTGAAGTCTGCTACCCCTTGTTATCTTGGTTGGCTAAGCTGGCAGCTATACTCATTACACTATTAAAGTGCACCTGTCACCTCAAAACACTAATACTAATTTAGGTTGTACTAATGAAATAAACGTTTGTAAATATATATGTATTTTTAATAATGTACCTTTATACAGCATTTCTCTCTGTCATCTTCCCTGTTTTTCTTTTCCGACTTGGGCTGGTTGGGGCTAAATGATGATTGCCATTATAGCTCCTCCAATCAGATCCCTTAAATCACAATCTAGCAGGAATCTGATTGGTGGAGCTATAATTTCAATCATCATGTAGCCCTGACAACCTGACTCAGGAAAGAAAAGTCAGGCTGACATGGAAGATGACAGAGAGAAACGCTGTATAAAGCTACATTTTTTAAATATATTTATATTTACAAAAAACGTTTATTTCATTAGTACAACCTAAATTAGTATTAGAGTTTTGTGGTGACAGTTGCACTTTAAACACCTATTAGAAATAGGACCTTATGAATTCCAAACTCCAGCACACCTCATCCAGCCAACACAATGTGGTTTGCCACTATGGGATATTATAAGCGCAAGGCAGCAGGCGATATCAATCCCCCATAAGGCCTCCTTTTGACAAATTGAACCCAGATCCAGCTAAAGGGTCCTAGTAGCATCTACCATCTTGTGCTGCATTTAAAGTCTACTGCATGTATCGATAGTGGGGAAATTACAGCTAGTAGGGAAAAATTTACATAATCCCTTACACATTGTACATAGCAATCATAAATCGTCAACTTTGAAAAAATAATAAAGTCTATTAGTGTTTTACAATTACATCTTGTAGAGGTGAAAGGTTCCTTTCATAACATAGTTTGTCAATAAATGCTAATGATTAAGGAACGGGATGTGCAAGGCCGCATACTCCATTTATTAAGGGATTAAGGGAAAGGTTTAAGGATTATATAAATGCTTGCAGGAAGCAGTATATATTTTATTATTTGTACATAATAGCAGAATCATTTAATGCATAATGTCTGTGAATTGCAGGGCTTTTTGGGAAGAAATTAAGCACTGGAAACTGAAAAGGGAACATTCCAAGCAAAGGATAATGATTGTCTCTATTAAAGGACCAGTAATACCAATAAATTAAAATGTCCTTTTTGTATTAGCGTGCTAGTTATTCAAATAAAGCACTTGTAAAATACAAAATTTAATTTTATTACTTTGTCTGATTTTATCATTACTGATGGCAGCCATGTTGTTAAACAGACCTTCTCCCAGTTCCATTATTTTTAGGGTCCTTTACAACACGTATTCAGGAAGTGCTCCAGAAAGCCTTATAAATATAACACTTTATAGACACAATTTAGAATTTACGGAAGCACATGTTAAACAGACAAAAACTGGCTGATGCACAGAGCTATGTGTTAATGTTTAGTGTAAAGTGGTGTTGTGCCTAATACTAGCCTAGGGCGAAATGTATTAAATTCGGAAAGACCTGCGGTCTTTAAGGCTTTACAGTGAGAAATCTCAGGTTGATCTCCCAAGATTTCATCCGAGACATTAGTAGCATGGCTACCTTTCCATGGGAAAATACCGAAAATTCAGGGTCACGAAACTTGATCTCGTTATCTTGAACAAAATCTCGCAAAAATAAAACAAGATTTCTCTTGGTAAAGTCGGAAAGATGCGTAGCGGTCTTTCCGACTTTGGTAAATTTCGCCCATTTATAGGTGTCATTACAGTAGCAGGAAAATGTTCAATGGAAAGTGCCAAGTAAGACAGCAGAGAAACAGCTGGTGTCCCAGTACCACAGTGTTATAACGCTAAGTAGCACATCAGCAAAATGTGTACATCCATCCAATGGTCACTACTAGATTACCCTCATGCCCAGTGGAATATATATGTGCTGCAGAACTGTATATGTCCAGTGCAACATGGCCAGTACCCCAGCTAATTGGCTAGTGCCCAATTGTTTCCAATACCAATTAGCACAGTAGCCACTTAATAAGAAAACCTTTGTGATACACTAGGTAAGTAATCTGTTTAGGCTAGGTTCACACGAGCGTATGACGCGCAGCGCATCATACACTCGTGTGAAGAAAAAAAAAATACGGCGTGCATATTTTTCTATTGTACTTACCAGCGACAGTGTGAACGCTCCCTCGGCGTTCACATCACTTCCTGTGTGTCGTATTTTGGGCACGGCATATATACGCCGGCCAAAATGTGACACACAGCTTTCCGGACGCAGCGCATGCGCATCATATGCTGGTGTGTCCGGAACTAGGTAAGTATCATTGGCTTTCATTGAGCCGTATTTTTTTTTTCACATGAGCGTATGATACGCTGCGCATCATACGCTCGTGTGAACCCAGCCTTACGCTGAGAAAGACATGCTAGCTAAGAGATAAACTAGCAGTATGGTAGAAGTAAGAAGTAGTACGCAGGAGTGGGTTTACCCCAGTTATGGTTTCCAGCATGCTGATACCTGGAGATTCCAATACCTGAACTGTGTTAGAAAATAATACAAACTATTTACTCCGCTTCAACCAAAATATAGCAAAACTCAATGAACCAAAAAGGGAAAAAAGCCTTTCTAATTTACTGTTAGTGAACGCTTGCCCTCGTCATTTATCAAATGTGAAAAAAGAAATTCTTGGAAAAGCAACTTCTCACTTTTTACTTGTAGAAATATTTACATTTCTTGAGAGATTACATCACAACGTCCATTATGACTCATGAGTTCCCCACTAGGACCCGCCATCACACAACATTACTATAATGACAAAGTAGTAACACATGATTGAGATAACATCAGTTTCTATTCTATGAATGTAGTAACATACCAGTCACATGATCAATGCCTCCGATGCATTTACAGTTACTATATATTCATTCTGTGCTTACAAAAATTCTACATTGTGCATAGAATGTATTCCATTTAGCAGATTAGCTTTAAAAATGGGGTTTTAGTGCACAATTCCTGTATATGCTTTATGAACAGCACTACAGAAAACAATGGGACTGAGTGGGGACTGTTTAACAACATAGCTGCTATCAGTAAACATAAGAATAGGCACAAAGCAATCAAATTCATGAATTCTACAACAAAGATAACATTTTACAAGTATCTAATTGGGAATTTTTTATTTTTTGGTGTTACTGGTGCTTGAAAGGAGAACTAAAGTCAAAAAAATAAAAAAAAACTCTTAAAATATTTACCTTATACAGAGCAGATTGATTACACTCACAGCATGAGCTGTACTGTAATTAGCCGGCTCCCAATGCTTCCCCGGACGCTTCTTCACAGCGCTGGCTGCCAGTCAGCGCTTAGCTCCTCCCACCCTGTTACACCTCAGGGGTTTCAGGGCTTAAACATTACCACGTTCAGTGTGGGGGCCAATGAGAATGCTTCCTACAATGAGCGTGATGATGTATGAGGCTGGGGGAAAGAGAAGGAGGAGCTGCGCACTGGCTTCTGTGTCAGCCAGCGCACTGTGCAGGAGGCGTCAGCTGAAGCATCGGGTGCCGGCTAAGTATAGCACAGCTCATGCTGTGACTGTAATCAATTGGCTCTGTGTAAGGTAAGAATTTTAACAGTTGCTTTTTCATTTATTGACTTTAGGTCTCCTTTAAGCAACGTGTCCCACAGGAGTAAGTATTATAATGAACTAATCACAGAGATCTTATTTACATCCATTACACAGGCTAACACGGTATAATTATACCTTTCAGTAAGATTATTTTAATTCCATCATTTAAGCAAAACACTGCAACACACCGCTCTAATGAAAGAAGTCTCATTTATACCATTATTTTATTTTATATTTCTGGAGAAAATGATCAAGGTTTAAGCTTGATATTTCTGTTTCTTGTAACTTAAAATAAATGATTGACATTGGTTTCAAAATAATTTAGATTTTACTTATGAGTGTTACTTTGGTAAAGACAGTTTAATGGAAAGAGTTTTTTTCCAAAAATATTACTAATATAATGGATAACATTTAGTAAATCTTTTTCTAGTTATTACCTCCTAACCTGATTGGTAAACCATTGGGTGAGGGGCATTTTTGCCACCCTATTGCATTATGGTTAATAGCAATTTCTTTGATGTATAAGAGCAAACAGGGTCAGGTTTCGCACTGCTGTACCATTGAATGTGTTTTATCAAACTCATTTCTAGACATTAGAGTTATTTATCAAAGTCAGAATTCGACTGTCGTAGTGAATTGTCTTCACTTCGGGTGGCTACGCTCTCAGGGAGGAATTCACCATTGTGCGAAGTGAGCTCCGAATCCTTCGGCTCACTTCGCACAGACTGTTATGCGCTCGCTGATGTCCGTGTGCTTTAAAGGGATTCCAATCTCAGCGAGAGCACTCGAGTCGCATTGCAGAGTTTGTTGAATACGGGGAAGTGGCAAATTCACTCCTTTACAAAACAATTCAAATTTTGATAATTAACCCCCTCAATTGTTGTCCTATATTGATATCTTTCATATCATCGACCTTATATACTCTCATCTAGGATGCTGTTCAGTGTACGGTAAATTGCTAAATGCCCACTGCTGTGGTTGACCAAACCAACTCAACCAGCCAATCATATGTAGGCTTTTGAGCACTGACAAAGGAAATTGATGTATAATGGGAACTGAAAAATGTAACTGTGCAGTATAACTAAGGTAAGTAAACAAATCTAGTTATAGAGATCCTTATGATTTGTGTTGATATTCATACCCTCTATATCTTCCATAGAAGGCTCATGGGTAATTTAAGGAGCACCTTATTGCTTCTAATTATTTGAAACATTGGAACTAGTTGTTTCATCAATGGAACATTTTATTTGTGTTCTATTGGTATATTATATATTTTTAGACTCATTAAATAGAACTTCTGTCTTTATATCCTAAATTAGTGTGTCTCTTCCTTTGGGATCTCGTTTGAACTTGTTGCACAGGCTTCCGCAGTGTCCTGTCTGCACTGAGCATAAGACTTATCTTACGTTTGTGTGAACCCAGCCTTGGTGAATGCCCAGTTTTTAGTTACCAGAGGGGTTCTACACTTAGGGACTTACTTTGTCCTAGCGAGGATTGTCCAACTACTCAAAAGGGTAAATTTTTCCAAAACAAGTAAAAAAAAAACTCTTACCTTTCCTTGTTACAATTGTAATTAATTGTAATTGTTGTAACTCTGTCATTTTGGGTGGCACCATATATCAAATATATCAAATTACTGCCATGATTAAGTGCCGAAGCACAAAACGCGTAGGCCTGGTTATCGCTTGTTTTTAATGGACTTACAATAAAAGAATTAATTTAACGATTGGGAGTGCCGGATTTTCTTTAAAGGATTTCCATTGATATTTAAATCGCCTGTATCCTAGCACCCCTCATTTACTCTTTTGGGATTTGAGCGGTTGTTTGGCAAACATTGTTTTTGATGGCACCATATATCACCCCACAAATGGTAATGCCATCAAATTAAAAATATTAGCTACATGTAATAACAGCTAATGTGATCTATTACCTGAAGTGTGCATGCAGTTTAGTGTACGTTGGTCAAACATCCAGACCCATTAAGGTTCGTATCCTGGAACGCAGACCTAACATTATAAATCCCCTTAGTGACACTGCAGCTGCGAGACATTTCCATCTAGCAAAAAATCAGGCACACAGGTTAAAGTGGCAGGTACTAGAGGCTGTTCATTTACCATCTAGAGGAGGTAACTTAACTAAATTATTATTACAAAAGGAAGCAAGGTGGATTAAAAAACTTCATGTTTTTAGACCCAAGGGGCTTTATGGGAATTGGTCTGTGAAAGCATTTTTATAATCAAAGTGTTATTTATTATTCTTATTACAGGTTTTAAATCCTGCATTGTTGTAATGTAATTTATAACTTGTCACTCCTTTGCTATACTAGTTTTTGATAATCTACAGGTGCAATATATATTTTAGTACAATTCTTTGTACAAATGACATTTCTGTGCACATATGTTTCAGTGTTTGAAACCCTGTGATAGGCTTAAAGTAAGCAATTTCACTTCTCAAAGCTTTTATTATGTAAGTTTCTAAGAGAGTTGATATGGACTTTAATCTTGGAGGTGTAGGCTGTGATATGTTCAGCAGTTCTCTCCAATCACATTCATGGGTTTCTATTTGGGTGCGGTTTATGTTCTTCATTTAAATTGGTTGTGGTTGTTAATGCATCTCACATTTGATAAAGGGTTTTTAACCCGAAACATGTCCTGTGCAATAAATAGGTAGTTTGAACAACCATCACCTGCAATCAGTCAATCCCTCTTTTTTACTGTTTTACACTATTGGAAGTTTGGACAGAGCTTTATCAAGGTCCTGATTGAACCTTTGGATTTGTTACTTACTGTATGTTTTGCTGCTTTTTGGAACTAATATATTTAGTTGCCAAATCACCTGTTTGGAGCTAGAATCCCCTTTATCCAATGTGATTTTGGAGAAAGGGGATTCTAGCCCATAATATGTAATTTGGCAAATTAGTAGCAAACGCTACTTAAGTGTTACACAATATTGACCATCTTTTTAATTTAATAGAACTTGTCTTATTTGTTTATTTCCAATACTTTATTTGCCTTTCGATTAAACTGATTACCAGTACTGAATTAGTGAGAATTTAATTTAATCATTTATTTTGGTGTTTCCATTCCATCTCCATGTGCCAGGCATTGCTGGATCTATAGCCTGCTGTATTGTTAAAGGAGAACTAAAATGAAAAATTAAAAAACAACAGTTAAAATACTTACCTTGCAGAACCAGTTGATTATAGTCACAGCATGAGTTATACTGACTGTCAGCCAGCACCGCAACTCCTCCCACCCTGTTACACCTCTGGTGTTTTAGGGCTTAAACATCATCACGTTCATTGCGGGGGCCAATGAGAACGCTCCCTGCAATGACTGTGATGATGTAGAAGCCGGGAAAGGAGAAGAAGGAGCTGTGCGCTGGCTTCTGTGTCAGCCAGAGTACTATGCAGTAGGCACTGGGGGAAGCATTGGGAGCTGGATAATTACAGCACAGCTCATGCTGTGACTGTAATCAATCAGCTCTGTGTAGGGTAAGTATTTCAACACTTGTTTTTTATTTTTTCACTTAAGGTCTCCTTTAAGGATTAATGTATAAGAATGTCCACAGGGTTTGGTACTAGCCCTTGGATGTGACCACAGGGTAACTGGACCCAGACCTGGGCCGAGGGGTAGGCAGGATAGGCAGTTGCCTAGGGTGCTGCCTATGCTGTTGAGGGGTAGAGGTAGTGTCCTGCTTTGTACCCCACTCCCTTCCCCAACCCCAGTTCAACTTAGCTCTCCTTTAACAATAACAGCAGTGGTCAGTAAACCCCAGAGTTTCTCCGCACACTCTTTATAGAGGAAAACACGCTTTCAGAAAGCTGCAGATAGCATTACCCAGAGGCAGTATTAGCTTTCTCAAATCCAGTGCAACTTGCTAGATTTGTTAAAGATCCTACTTTCTTAAAATGTATTTTTTTATTTGTGCTGCGGAAGACATTTGTTCCTTTTATTTAGAGTAAAAGTACAGACAGTTCACATATATTCCACTTCAGAGGAATCTGATTATAGTGTGTACAGGACCAAAGGCTAAGCCCTACACCTCTCACCAGAATGGGAACTCTGCCCTGCACAGAAGATAAGCAGATTAGAGGTGATTTCTGTCTGGCAGAACATGGAGTTTGTTGTCTCTGCTTAGATAAAAATTACATCTGTTTCCCCAAACTGTGTAACGCATATAGAGAGGG
>WMED01026982.1:0-10713 GCA_019650415.1 Pipa parva | reverse complement strand
GTATTATGCATTTACAATACACATTACTTTTTATTAATTGGGCCGGACTGTTCCTTTAAGTGGACCTGACCGGTCATTTTAAATATTACAAATTGATTCCAAGCTGGACAACACCAACCCCTTTAAAATTAACTTTATTGAAGGGTAAATTGGGTTTAGCAGGTTCCGCTTGGCCACATTATGTTTCAAAAAGAGCTGCCTGGGTCCCCATTCCATTATCCAAACTAGACGTTTACTATTTGGTGATTGTTTTTTTTAGGAGTCTGAACTTCACTATATTATTTAATTTAAATATTTATATTAAGTTCTTACAGAAAATCTTTCCTATTCACATGTTTCTCCTCTATACTTGTCCTTCTACTCTCATTAAACCTCCATGTCCTTTCCCTCAGCTTTGTTCCCCTAATCTTTCCACTTCTATCCCCTTTTTCCCTGCTCCTATAGTAATAGCTTCTCTATTACTGTAATAGCTTCTCTATTACTGTAATAGCTTCTCTATTACTGTAATAGCTTCTCTATTAGAATATCTTAAAGTCTTCTCCAAAACCATCCGTCCCATTCCTGACTATCCCATTTCTTTAAAGAATTAGTTTACATTATAAACTTCATACCACAGCCCTATAAACTTTATTTCATTCTTATTTGATCAACTATGGGTGACCCATCATTTCTCCCTTATTTCTAAGCACTTATTTCATTTCGACAATATTCATATTCCTTGGATATTTGTGTCAATCTCTAATGCCCTATTTCTCTTCCCACCCTACTTATCATCGCTCATTCCCTTTTTATTTATCTCTACCAGCTTTCCTTGATAGCACATTCTCTTGCTCTCTACCCTGCACTTCAGTTGTCTACCCACTTGTAAAGATCTCTTTTCCCTTAGACACACGTTTCTGCCCAGGAGACACCCAAACTCTGTTAAAAAAAACAACAAAAATTTTTATATATATATATATATATATATATATATATATATATATATATATATATATATATATATATATATATACACACAGTATATATATGTACTGCGATGATACCTTTTTCCATTGGACTACCAGACAGTTTAGCTAGACAAGCTTTTGAGAGGTCCTTCCTCTCTGCTCGAAAGTTCGTTAACTAAACGGACTGTTAGTCCAATAAAAAAGGTATTACCGAATATCCCAGATCATTTTTTTATGCATCTGTGGACTAACACAACCACTCTATCTTAATTTCTCCCCCTGTTAGTCTACCACTGACCACAGTCTCCTCACCACTGTAAGGTGCATCGGGAGTACTCCTAGCCTCACAAAGGGCCTCTCTATGTGCCCACCCTCCCTCTGCATCATTACATGACACGGAGATGATATACTGACTTCACACCTCCACCCCTCTTAAAATATTTTCTGTGGAAACACATGATATATAGCAAAATGGTTTAGCTAGGAGTGACGATTAAATGTCATTAACTAAAATACTTCTGATAAAAGTGGAAATGGGATCCTACAATGTCAACTGAATAGCAGATTTGACTGTACTGTCTCAATAAATGTATTATGTCCATAGTACTACTTGGCAACCTCAGCAAATGTTATGGTCAAGAATAAATTGAGCCTCGCCGAGACTGGAATCCCGTTAAAGCGTTCGCTGATGTCCGCTTGCAGGACATCAGCGAACCCGTAACAGTCTCTGCAAGCTGATGTGAAGGATCAGAGGGTAAGTTCGCTCTTTGCTGAATTACCCCCTTGATGAGGAGTAATAGTGCTGCAATAGCAAAATTATGATATGCAACACAGTATTCCTTCCATGCCACTAAAAATGGAATCAGTAATATTACCCATCTTATAACATACAATACGTGACCACAATATGGATTTTCATGGGTGCGTTTTCCTGTACTTTATAACTCTTATCTCCAGAGAGTGTAAATTAATAAAGAAAATGATTACACCTTGAGCTAACATAACAATTCATGCAGTGACACAATTAGAATTTATTGCCTAAGCTTGTCAGCTACAATTAGCTCTGCAGAAATCCCTGAGCAATGAATCACAGTGTTTAAAGAAAGTTGAGTAAGGTTATCTATATATGATCTGAATCACCGTACACCTGCAATATTTTCATGAACAGGCTTGCAAATTCCAAGTTCTGGCATAGTTTCCATTCCTAATATTTAGTGTTAGATGACATAAAAGAAGCTAATTTATAACCATGACTACCTTTAACTCTGAAACATTTTATACATTCCTCTTATGTAGGATGAGTTCTTTCACCTAATTAATTCTTTTGCGTGCAGTCATTCAATATGAAAGTAGATACCGGTAGTTCTCAAGCTGTTTATTGCCGGGACCCTTTAGTACAATCACGACTTTACTATGGAAATATTGTTGCAGTCACAACTTTAAAATTGTCGCAGTGATACAATGAGAAATTGTCGTAGTCTCATCTTTACTATGTAAGTATTGTCGCGGTCACAACTTTACAATAAGGAAATTGACACAATCGAGACTTTATTATGGTAATGTTGTTGCAGTTGCAACTTTTAAAATTGTCACGGTTGCGACTTTACAATGCGACTAAACCGAGACAATTTCCAATGGTCTTAGGCGACCCCTGGCAAACAGTCATTCGAACGCCAATGGGGTCATGAGCCCCAGGTTGAGAACCGCTGGTATATACATATAAGCCTACAAGTAGTGGTGTAAGTAAATGTCCTGGGGTCCAAGATTGTCACTGGAGAACCCTCTTTCTGGACCAATGCAGGGTCTTACACTCTCCCTCTGGTGCTGCCACCAGTGTGCCATCACTTAAGGCTTACCTATACGAGCCTTACCTATGCAGACATTGCATGATTGAAGGAGGCGTCACAGTGCATACGGCCAAGTCTGCCACCATAGCATCCTGTCCTGTTATTGAATGGCAAATCTTCACCTAAATGTTGTCGTCTCTGGTATTTTTAGTATCTCTATTTTTATTTTAAAGCACTGAAACTTCAAATGAATTAATGGGATTCATTTAAGCTATGGATAAGACTAGCCAGTATGGTACACTCAAATAACCATATGAAAGGAGATCTGGAATTTGCCACATCGTAAAAACTATGCCAGATAAATGTGAATTCACACCTTTAATGAGACTATTCAGGCTTTCATGAAAAAGCCTGTTATTGTTAACAGGAAAATGATATCATTTCGCTAAATGTGCTCATTTTTGACAAACTTACCACAATATGCCACTTCTTCTTTTGCTTGACAAAGCTCAAGAAATGTTAAGACAATTTACAACACTCTGTCTAAACAGTAAATGTGCACAGCTTCCTTTGCAATGGGCAAATTGTCATGTTAATTATTGTTATGTTATAATTGTCATGTTAATTATTGCTATGTTATAATTGTTGTGTTAATTATTTGATAAATAAGACTCTTATAAAACAGCGACATACAGAGAAACTGGCAACATTTCTTACAGCTCATCTTCATGAATGTGTTGCTCAGTAGAACGAATTGCGTATTTTGAAGAAAAAATAAAAACACAAAAGTACTGTTCTTGAATTCATGTCAGCAATTGTTTATTCTCGTTTCTGCAGGTGTTTCTTAAGTCTCTGTCCTCAATACACAGCAATACACTTGATCATTGCAGGCTGCTTGGGCATGCTTAAAAGCTGCCAGTGCCCAGGGCACAGTTAGGGAGGAAGAACTAAAATCTTAAAACCTATTATTTCAGCAGCTTACACATCAAGACTGATATCTGGGGCACGGTGATCAGTGGTTAGGTCTGGGTAATTAGGCAATTCTTTATATGGCTAACCTATGCAGAGGCATTCTTCACGAGTCTCTAATGTCTCTTTAAGGCAGTTAGAATGAATCCGGAAAATAAATCTTCATTAGAATAGATCTTAGACAAAACACAGGCATTAAAATAAATAGGATGTATCTATTCTGAAAACAACTCATATTACAAGGAAATTCATAGGATCTACTCTGAATGGCTTAACTACAGTCAGCAGTATGGAGACTAGATGATATCAAGGCTATTTCTACTAGCTCAGTGGTCATCTGGTGCAGTTTCCTTCTTTATTGTTCTAGCAGCCTGCAGGATGGCTGTCAAATTTGCTTTATCACCAAATTCCTTCTCCCGATGCTCCAGTAGAATCCCCTGAAAATGTAAAGATGTTATATATATATTATTAGATTTCAGCAAAACACAATTCCCTTGTTTACATTAGTAATGTGTGCATGTCATACATGCAAACCTCTTAAATTCATTAAAGAGATATTATCAAACCCAAATCTTACATTTTGAAATAACTCTGGATGATTTCTGGCACATCAATAGACTTAACTGTGTATTTGTCTTATCAAACATATGCAGTTTTTATAAAAAATTTTATTTAACTTTTCTCTACCTATAATGTTTCAGTCCAAAAATGACACAAGTTATGCTGCCCAGTGAATCTAACATAGTCAGATATTTGTATTAAAATATTGCTCATAGACTACAGTAATTCATGAGGGGACAGGCAGTTTTTTGTTCATTTGATTTACCATGCAACATTTTTAGACAAAGTACATCAGCCATGGGCGTGAACTTGCCAAAGTCGTTCTGGAAGTCCGTCAGGAAATAGGCAGCGCTAGAAAACTGATAAAAGTAGAGAAAGCCAAAGGGGATACCCCTAGCGTGATACTTATCACTTAGTGTGATCATTTTTTTCCTCACTGCTACAAATAGTGAAAATTCAATATAGTGAATATCTACCATCAACAGCACGCCATCTACGCACCAAACTGTTGATTATCTTCAGTGATTTACATTGATATTAGTAGTAGTTATATATTATTACCATACAGTATCATACTAGGGGTATTCACCTTTGCTTTCTCTGCTTTTACCAGTTTTCCAGCGCAGCTTATTTCCTGTTGGACTTCCAGAACGACTTTGGCCGTTTCCTTCCATTCTTCTGGGGTATTTTGGCAGAATACCCCCCTCCAGGTTCAAGTGCAGGAACCATTGACTTTATTAATAAGGTCTCATAGCACTTTTCGACTTATTCTATTGGTTTTACAGCATTTTTATTTATTTCTCTTCCTCGGTTTGGTTACTTTATACTGCTATATATTTTTATACCATTTACATTGTTACATCATTTGTTCATATCATCTTAGGGCGCTATACCATCTTTTTAACAATTTGATTTTTAGGTCATATTGTTTTATATTTCATTCTATGGACGTGAACTTGTTTTATTTAACACATCATGTTATGGAAACATATGGAATTTAAATTCGCAAATGTTTAGTAAAATGTCTTTTTAGGTCAAGTCAGAAATATAATCCATGAATAGGAATAAAAACTATAAAAGACAAGAATCTTCTTTATTCTCTAAAACGTGACTCATACTAAATTAAATAATGGAGAATGTTATTGGTGAAACTAGTGTGCAACACCTCTTAGATCTCTGTTTTTACAAAGGCCTATGACATGTATAAATAGTTGGCAAAATGAGCTCTTACACCACTAAATATGAAATCATTTGTGCACAGGTGGTTTCAACTCTACACTAAACTGGACTGTTGGTTGTAACAGTTACTACTGTCTTATTATTATTATTGCCAACAAGTAATCACGTTATCAAGCATAGGTTTTGGAAGCCTTAACACATTGAGGAGTAAAGTACTTGGCCAAAACCATACATTAATGCTACTGAACTGCTTTTCCACCTTATGGTGCACATTATATTTAAAGAGTAAATAAAGGCTAGCCTTGACAAGGGATATATTATCTGAAATCAATTTACAGATGGCTGTTGTATCGGGGATTTCCATGTTTAGCACAAGTTCTGGCTCCTCTGCAACCCCTAGGCAATCGCCACTTCCCTTCTAGCCACAGCAGTCATGTTCCTGTGCAAAGGCATTTGTTAGAATATTGTACATGTATAAAAGGGTGGTTTCTTGACAGTAGGGCCCTAATTCACCATAGTGCGAAGTGAGCCGCGAAGCGTTTGGCTCACTTCGCATATGGTATTATGCACATGCTGATGTCCGCGTGCAGGACATCAGCATGCGCATAACACCAAGTGCGAAGTGAGCCGAACGCTTCGCGGCTCACTTCGCACTATGGTAAATTAGGGCCTAGGACTTTTGTGCATATGTGTACCTCCAGTGCACTATAGGATGTAGGGCGGCAGTTGTCAGAGAAGTGGAAATCACTAGAGGACACTGAAGGGGTAATTCAGCAAGGTGCAAACTCACCTTGCGATCCTTCGATTCACCTCGCGAAAATGGTTACACGCTGGCTTCTCTCCTTCACACGTACATCAGTGAACGCTTTAAAGGTATTCCAGTCTTGTGAGGTGACTCGAGTGGTCGCGAGGTGACTGGAATACCTTTAAAGCGTTTGCTGATGTGCACGTGTAGGAGAGAAGTCAGCGCGAAACCATTTTGGTGAGGTGAATCGAAGGATCGCAAGGTGAGTTCGCACCTTGCTGAATTACCCCCTGAATTTCGTTCATGAGGCTCCACATCTAGCTGGACAGCAACTGGTACTTTAAAGGGACACTAAAGCCTGTTAAGTACAAGTGTTAAAATGACAGATTTATGTTACCGATATAGCAGATTAATCATATAGCAATAACAAAAAACAAGCACTTGGAGCAGAGTCTCTCTGCTAATCCTAGCCTCTCCTCTTGATACCTCAGTGCAGGCTGTTACTTGTGTGCAGCATTTGGATTACTAAGCGGCATTAGCGGATGTGCAGCATTTGGATTACTAAGCGGCATTAGCGGATGTGCAGCATTAGGATTACTAAGCGGCACTTTGACCTGCTTTTCAGGCTATCAGTGCTGCCTTATACTTCCATTCCTGAAGAAAGTAAATTATAATTGTTTTCAGGAGAGAGGAGGCAATCTCAGTTAGTGAGCTTAGCCTTTGACTGGGGGGGGGGGAAGAGGGAGCTGGGATTAGCTGAAAAACTCTTCTCCAAGTGCTTGTTTTTTATGCAATTGCTATGATTATTCTTTAAAATCAGTAAACCTAGACCTGTCACTTATTGTATTTGTACTGAATACTAGGTGATCAATTAATAAAAAGCTCTTTATTTGCAGGCTTTAGTGTTTCTTTAAGCTCGGCAGTTAAACAAAAAAAACCCTTGTCAGGGCTAGGGTTTAGTTCCCCTTAAAAAATTCAATAATTTAAAGTTTTACTTATTTGAAAGAATGATCATGAAAAACCGACATTCATTACTATAAAACTACAGACATCTATTTAATACTGAGAACAAGACTGAAGGGTACACATGAATAAAGTATTTACAAATGATATGTTGCAGCAGACGCGAAGGGAGGGGGAAGGAAAATATGGGTTCCAGTCATTTATATGTCTAAAATATGGAAAGCATACTCTTACAGTACAAGAATAAACTAAAACAATCAGGGGCTTATTCACTAAGGTGTGAATTCGACTGTCGAATTCGCAAACATCGGATTCCCATAACAAATCCGCGACAATTTCCCCATTGTAAAGTCGCGACAATTTTCCCATAATAAAGTCGCCACTGCGACAATATTCTCATGATAAAAGATGCGACTGCGACAGTAGCAGCCTATTGCGACTGTCTTTGTCTGGCGAATTCGCACCTATACGCAACAATTCAGACTTTAGTGAATAACCCCCTATACCTCTGAATAAATGTTTCACTTCTTACATGGACCAGCCATAAGGGCAAACTGCCAGCCAGGGGTGGAATAAGATTTCACAGGAAAACTATTACAGCATTCTTTCAAAGTACTTAATAGATAATCAGCAAGGTTTTCCACATAATACTGGCTTAAAGCATTTAAGAATTTTAAGTTAAGCCCTTTTGCAAAATCAAATGAACAAAAATTCTTTGTTAAGATCGCCATCTCACGAATATTTATTTATGAATTAATCTCCCCATTTCTAAGCAGGCAGGTGGCAAGACCCCATTTACTATTTTTTTTTTTTTTGGAAAAAATAAAGAAAAAAAAAACTATTTTACATTACCAATCAATGTAATGCACAGCCTTTTAGTGGTGTGGATGACATTGGATAAGACCTATTTTTGTGTGCCAAAAAACAGCGAACTGAACAGTTTTTAATACCACTAAATGTGGCCATTCAGCATTCTTCTTAAAAGTCAAAGCAGGGAGGATTGTCCAATCAGAATCCAACCCAATTTTTCACCAACTATTGGCAGCCGTTTCTTTGAAAGCTTAAAGTTAAGAAAGTTAAAGGGGTTGCTCAACCCCCTTTTATTATGTTGTAGAAAGTCGTATTATAAAACGCTTTGTAATTGGTTTTTATTCAAGTTTATGCACAGACTGAAAAGGGATAGCTCAGGGCCTGCAAGTGTAGATAAGCAATAAAAAAGTATGATAAATTAATTTATGATTTAGCAAGGAGATCAATGACCATTAGTAACCAAACTAAATCAGAACTAAGAAAACCCAAGAAATTAAAAGGGTTCTCTACCTTCTGCTTTCCCTATTTTTTCCAGATGACACATTCAAAGGAAATAATTTACTAGTATTCTTGCTTAAAGGAGAACTCCAAGGTCACTAGACAAGGGAGTGATTCTGAAGGAGGGGGGGGGGGGGTTAAAATAATCAGTGCTGTGCTCCATCGCTCCAGTGATTTTGCTGACAAGCCTCAGCGCCAATCTTCTTTTCTTCTCCCTTCAGGCTGTGATACTCTTCACTGCTGTTCCTGTTGAATTTTGTCAAGTTGAGCAAGTGTAGGAGTAGAATTACATCAGGAATTGAGCAGGAAGTGAAGAGAATCACAGTCTGCAGGGAAGGCAAGCAGGAGGCAGCACTGGGGCACAGCAGTATTTCAATCCCCCTCTATAGCCTAATCAGCCTGGAGTTCTCGTCTAATCTGTACAATGCTTGTTACAGGATGTTTGCTGAGCTCTCTGCAATATTCTGATTGATCAACATACCTGCTTCCCTGAGCCAATCACAAAAACGCCTCCTAGGATCAGTCCTTCTCCTTTCAGATTCCCTTCAAAGCCCTCATTCCAAGCGCGGCGAAAGTTCTGCCAAACACCAAGCCGTATAAAACCCAGCAACATCATCTTACGTTTTTGGGGACCATAGAATCGCTTCTAGACGGTGAAGAATCATGGAGTATAGAGCTTGTCAAACAACCAACATAAGAAAATTCAAAAGTAATTTTGGAAACAAAAACGTAGATAAAAATTTTAATTAAACAAAATAGATAACTCACCTCTTCATCAAGAAAAATGTCACCTTTGAAGTAAGGTTGAAAATCCCCAATTTCTGTGCCAACTTCCTCTTTTACTACAGCATAAAGTGGAACTCCCAGCTGGTCCAACTGAGGTTTAAGAGAAGATAGTCCTGATGCCTCCTGTAATGCAAGTAATTAAAAATGGGTACCAAATTTAAGGAATAAAAGGGAAAATTATATTATATATTATCAAATTGAAATTTCTGGCAATAAGCCACCTACTTCTCTAACCTGCTCAGGAAGGAGAAAAGAGACGGAGATAAATTATAGAATAAATGTAGACAAAACCTCTGCTTTTCCTACCAAATAATAGACAGAGCATGAATGGTAATTTGGCCGACAGACCAATAAAGTGAATGACCAAAATCTGTAGCATGTACTTTGCATCAAACAATGGCAAGAATTTGCATCTGCATAGATTGACCATTAGAAACAGCTTAAGAAAAACAAATAAGGTAATGTGAATAAGGCTTATGTCTCCTGGCATTGAGTAGTTTTGTAAGAGAAGTTAATCTCCCCAAGCATCTGCTGAAATGTTCACGTTATCCCTTAGCACAGCACTGTTGCATGAGATAAGTGGCTACAGATATAATTTCCAACTGCAGAAGATACCTACTGCAGAAGATACCTACTGTAGATAGTTAAAAGCTGTTTAGGGTGACTGACGTCTACTACTTTTTACTAAGAAAACAAGGAAGTCAATCAGTTGCCTCCTGCACACATATACACATTAAATGTATCAGTATATGGTGTAGCTATGTTGAATCATTATGATTTACACCATATATAATATGACCAAAAAACATACTTTCCACCAGTAAAAAGTGGAGCATTTAACCATATATAAAATCACAATGTAAAATGATATGAATATTCATTGGGACTAATCACAGCTTTATTGCTTATTTATTCTGGAAATAAGAAAACACAGTTTTCAGATATAATAATGTGAACCCCAATTAACACAAATAGCATTTATTAAAAAAAAACAAAAAACAAGGAATACTATTTGTAAACGAGATATTTACCTCTCGGCATAGAAAGCATCCAGGTCTACGGACTGCCATAATCACAGCACCATTTTTCTGCCATAGATCCTTTGCCTTAAAAGATCTTGGTTCTGTTAAAGAGAAAGGTTAAATAGGACACCTGAATTTTCCATATTTATATCTATAAAAACCGCAACATCTAAAAGCAGAACATTAGAACTAAATAGAAAAGCATGCTACTGTGATATATTTCCATGTAAGCAGTCTAATGCTTTGTGAAAAGGTACAGGATAAAGTTGTCCTATCACCAGTGCTTTTCGCTATAGCAATAAAACCTCCGTTAACTCTGATTAGTAAAAGCAAAAGGATCTCAGAATTAGTATACAAAACACTGTGCACACCGTGTCTCCCCAATTGTGCCCCACACAGTGCAGCAGTAGCTTTCCCTTAGTGCCCCACACAGTGCAGCAGTAGCT